>BJBW01007261.1:153210-182127 GCA_004320125.1 Scolopax mira
TGCTTAGCCCTTTTACTTAAACAGTAATAACAGGCGACCTTCTCAAGACTCATACCATAAACAGACCTGCAGGTAGAACTCGCCCAGGAGGGACCGTTTCCGAGTGGAGGACACCATGTGTCGAATAAGCTGGACTGTGCACGGGACTTCCTCCTTTCACTGGCTAAAACATTGATTTATATCCACGCAAAATACTAGAAGAGACTTTGAAAGAGGGAATCCATAGGGCTGGTTACTAGTTTTCACAGGAGCAGATCTGTTATCCCCCTTTCTGTCAAGCCCTCAGCAGCGAGAGAGAAAAACGCGCACATAGTATCGTACTGGGCATGGTAGATGTAGAATGAATGAGATACCAAAATCTGATAAATAGATTATTCAAAAAAGGAGCGAGTGAATTTTCCCCAAAGGGCCTCTGTTGCTTTTGTTATTAAAAATAAATAAATAAATGCTGGCTTACCATTTTATATTCTTTTTACTACATCTTTTACCAGGTTGCACTTACACATCCCCATTGTACAAAAGATCTCACTCACTTAAGAACCTGTGGTCCTGTGAGTAAAAGCCTAAGCCATTAAAATGGTATGAGAATTCTAGATTAATATGTAAACTACAGTGTCTTCAAGGATCTCTTGATGTAAAACCATTTCAGACAGAATAAATCCTGTTACTGCCCTCCCTCCTCTGCCTCTCAGAGGACATCACTCCAAAGCAGCAGGACACAGAGCCCTGCAGGTGTTCCCAGCACAGCTGAGAATTAATCCAGCCCCACAAGTATTCTGGTTATTTTGCTTTCCTTGATCAACCTGTGTCATGAGTAGAGAGGGGGCTTACCTTGAGCCCCCATGGCTCTGGCAAATCAACGCAGTTCATCCACCAAAGTTAAGCAGGCTTTAGGACAAGATTATGTAGCAGCACAGTACAAAGTGACCATAATTCCCAGGGAATTTGGTGCATGGTATTGATCACTGGGGGAGACTGTAAACGAATACAGCAGGATATTGCAAGTTTTGAATGCTCATCAAATACAAATGAGGGAGCATTAGTGTGTCTCATTAGTTTTCATTGGGATAAAGAGCTCAAAATATTTTACAAGTATGTTTCCTGAAAATAAATTTTTGGCAGGAAACAGAGCTGTCAACAGCAGGCGAAAAAAACATGTGTTCATCAAGAGATTCTTCCTAAAGAGACAGCAAGGATGTCACAGAGAAACGTAAGGATGAACAGATCTTGAAAACCATACTTCATTTTTTATACCACTGATTACTGATGTCAGAGACCTTCAATCTTTTCAAGGGACCTAGTTTTACTCTTTCGTATGGGCGGAATTGTTCATATAAATACCAAGGAAAGGGTTTTCTTGAGTCTGGAGATGAAACACCACTTTATCACAATGAATCCAGAGAACTTTTATCCTACTCATTCTGAAGAAGCATCCTTAGAAACACCAGCTAAAGCCTCCATCCACACAGATCATAAAAAGGACTTCACATAACCAAGACTAAACTCAATGTCAATTTTTAAAGTTGGGAGCTTGGTGCACAAAGACAGCCAGGCTTCCAGTGCCCTGAAAGAGGAGGAGACATATCACTCAGAGATGCCTCACCTCTGGATCCCACATGCCCTTCCACACCAGGTAGGTACCAACAGCCCTAACACTGCCAAAGGGATATTTTGGTTGCACGGAGATTTTGCATGACTAAAATTAGTCAATTATTAGACATAGCTGAAGGGAGCCAAAATCTCCATTTACATTGCAGTAGTGGCTGCAAAATGGATTCATTTAAACAGTATATGTGATTGAGCACCAGAGACACCAACTAGAAGTCATTTTCTATCCATGGTTCATGAGAGGAGTGCAGGAGCATCTTTTCCCACAGCATTTAAGCATTTGCTCTCCTGGTTCTTCCTGGTCACTTCCCACACAGGAAAGCTGGCAAGTACAGTCTCTTACCAAAATAAAAGGGGGTTGGAGAGGTAGGAGATGGAAAATCAAAGCAGCTAAGAGAGAAGCTAGCACTGTGAGTTAGCCATGTCCTACCTACCCCATCAGGATGGCAAAGGGAAATATAGAGCACCTGACTCTTCACTAGTAAGCAGAAGGGGGAAAGTTAAGCAATTGTTTTTCAGATCCAATGAGTCTATAGTGAAGTTTCAAAACAAGATATCAAAACTAAGAGGAATGAGGCTGCCACCACAACAGACATGGGATGAAACGCTGCAGCCACTGAAGGAAAAGGCTATTTTTGTCTGAAAACAGTTTTCTCTGGACCACTAAATTACCGTTATATTTGGTTTTCTTTCCCTTCTCATGTTCTGCTGAACATTTACTATTCCACAAAGCACTCAATCTTGCCATCAGTCAGGATGGCCATCAATCAGGAGAAACCCAAGTCAGCTTGTTTAGCTTCCATCCCATAGCCCAATCTCGTCAGGCATCCAAAAGGAGGTGCTCAGCTGGGAGTGGTTAGGTAGTGATGAGTTTCTCCAGCCTTTTATTCCCATATTCTGATAAAATGGAGTGCAATCAACAGTGGTAATGCACTGCATTTCTGCTGAACATAAATTTTCTAAGAATCAATACAAATGGTTTTTTAACCACATGTGTTATGCAGACAACTTATTTTGCTTAATCCTTTTGTCCTTGTCCCCACAAAAACTCTGTTTGTATAGCATAAATAGATAATATCCAAAACACTAGAGTTAAGTATTTTAGGGAAATAAATCACTCCTTTTTTTGGTGCTTTTTTTACAGCACTGTGTGCCTATTCCTCTGCTTCATGTATAGTCAAAGAGAAATCCTGGTAGTTAGGTCCTCTTCTTACTGTGTTATAATATAAAACGTCAATAATAACTCTGTGAAACATCTGGAAATTTATGATGTATACACTGTTTTTCCAAGCTAAGTTATCTTGACAATTTCATTGGATAGAATAGCTTGGTCTTTCAGGCTGGAAAAGCCGTGCTTCACTATGGCCAGAGATGGATTAGGGAGACTGTTAACACAAGTCAGACAAACCTCCTAAATATTGGCTCAAACCCTAGTGACCCTTATCACTCCTCTTTAGGGAGATTATTTACACATGGGTAAGCAAGACCTGAATTTTCACACTTTATATTTACATGCTGGCAGAAAGAGCATGTGCCTAGTGTACAGGAAAAGAGATCCATCTGCTTCCAGGAGAGAATTATTGTCTCTGCAGTAAGAGGACAATAATGTGTCCATCAATGCCTCAAATTCCCATCAGAGTTTACACTGGCTTCACTCACATGCAGCTCACTAAAATCCTGAACCTCTTGTCTCCTCCAGCATTCAGATGATGGGAAAAGTACCTTAGTAAATATAATAGGCGATTTTCTTCTCTCCAAGGAAATAAAGAACTCACTAGCATTTTGTAATAAGACCACTGTGGTTCCTCCTGTGTTGTCAGGTCCAATCCATATCAGACTAGGGTGGACAGGATGAGAGAGCAGGACAGGTCTGAACAAAATGCCCTGAAAGCAACTGAAAGGTATCTGCTGACTTCATGGGGCTTTGAATGCAGCCTTTTGAGAATCACTGAGGCCATTACAAGACTTCTTATAAAGCCACATACCTCGGGCATAACAGGATTTATGCTTCCTAAAACACCACCACTGAGCTCTCAGCTGCAGAGCTGATGGTGAGCTGCAGCAAGGGTGACCATCCCAGCAGAGAGTACAATCATGGTGCTAAATTGGGTTAATAGAGAGGGAACAAGAGGATAATTTCCACATTCCTCCCATTACCTACCTAATAAATTTAAGTGTCATGCTGAATGAGAGACTTGGAAAGGAAACCCAGCTATTATTAATGTGCAGAAATCCAACTGCAAAGATGTCAAGACAATCAGTTAAGAAGGATAATCTTTTGCTTGAAAGTGTTTTCACTGCAAGTATATTGAGAAAAAATTAGCCTTTTTTAACTATTTACTGAAGAAACAAATTAGGCTGTGAGATATCTCTTTCCTGAATTACCCATCAAAAGCCTCTGTGCTATGTATTTCTTGCACTGTAATAGCCTAAGGAGCTCATGTCAGAGCCCTCTCTGGTTTTGAAGGAAAAAAGGAGTGTATGTTTGCAGGGAGGGAGGAGGAACAGAACAGTTTAATTCTCTGGATATTTTCCTTTGAGCACTGTACTTTGTCATAAAAGTAGGGACTTCACTGTTTATGATCTCCAGAAGAATTTTAGTTTCATGTTGTAGGCATTTTGAGATGTGCAATAAAGCGTTATTGCATTCACCTGGAGAGAGTTAGAAGCTTGTTTCAGCCATGTTCTTTTGAAAAGCTTTGTGAAAATGCTTTCATCCATAAAGATAACAGTTCCACTTCTGACTGTCTGAAAAGAAGTAGGATGTATGTTAACATGAGTGTCAAATAACAGAATAATTAAAATACAGGAAGAAAACTGAGAAAGGGGAGTGTCAGGGAGCTGAGTGGGATAAACAACTCCTGAATATTCTTCCAGCTCTTTAGCGAGAGGTAATCTTGTTCCAGACCCGCAAAACAAAACCGAATGTGATGAAAAAGGAGAAGACTTGCACATTTTCACAGAGGAATCCAAGAAGCAGAGGAACCAGCATGGTTTGGATAAACAGGGCATTTGTGAAGAGTGCAGGACACTGTGGGATCTTGGGTCCCAACCACAAGGCTGTTTCCCATGGGCTGAGGTAGCATCTTCATCTTGGTACAGAGAAGACTATTTCAGGACCTGGCCAGGTCCAATCAGTGCATTTAAGGGGGCCAAGGGCAGGATGTATGCTCTGAAGGAGCCCCATGGTATCAACATTACTATAGAAATAAACCTCTGAGCTGAAGTTTTAAGCAATGTAGGAACAAAGTCTCTCTCGTTCCTCGGGGAACCTTTTTAGAGGGGGACAACACATAAATAATAAGAAAAAAATGAAAAGAGGGTTATTTGGCTTGTAGACTTGCTCCCTGCCTACTTAGCTGAGGGTTTTGTTGCCTTCAGATTGCTTGACTCAGGTCCCAGCTTTAAATCAAGATATTTGGAGCAGCCACACTGCATTTTTGAATCCCTACAGCATTAAACACTGACTATGACTTCAATTGACTTGCTGCTTTTCAACAGCTTGTCATTTGGAAGCTGGGTGATAGAAGGTGAAAACAGCTGGCATAGCTGGCTTATTTGTATATTGAGTCTGGCCACTTGGCTTTTTCATCCAGGTACAAACACAGGATTTAGAATCCGTCTTTCTGATAGTCAAGGCATTGTTGCCCACTCAATATTAGTTGCACCATTTACCTTCGCTCCTCTAATCCTTTTTTAGTACCAGCATTTTAGCTCTACTCAGTGCAACTGTAGAATTTCTCCTTTTCAGGCAGAATATCATGGCTGGAAGCCTAAAAGAAACCTCTTCTACAACTGTGTGTTTTGGGGCTTAGTCCCTTGGAAGCAAGTACAGGACAGGTCTTATCACTTCTCCTTCCTTTGCAAACAGTGATTAGTGGCAGAACTGAACACAAACGTGTCTTGTGCTCTGAAAAAATGAGAAGTGATGATGGTTTCAGAGTCACCCTCAAGAAGCTTCACTTTCCAGATTTCTGCCTTTATTCACAAGAGGACATCTTTCCAGTTTTACTACCATTGCCTGATCCTCCTGCCCCTAGTACGTGTGCGTGTTATGTCCTGTACTTCTACCACACAGGGATATGTTATGCCCAGAATGTCCCAACTGGAAAATCAAGATATGGCAGATACTGTGAGATGGGATCTTTTCTGTATTTTTATCTAAAGACCTCATGACACAGTAGCAGAACTAGATCTCCTTATCTCTTGCTTCTTATTAATCAAATTTGCTGCAAGATCATCTAAACTTTTGGAAACTCATACCTCTTAATAATCTTCCTCGCTATAAATAAACCCTTTAGGCTTGGGTTTAGATACTGCAGTAATCTGGGTCTGGCACAGATCTCCTACAGAGCAACAAACATATAAAACCTCATTCCCTTTGTTTTTTTCCTAATCCATGTTAATGTATTCTGCATCTGTGGCACCTGCATCAATTGTACATACAATTCCACATCACTCAGTGCAGTTTATAATTCTCTGCATCTGTAGCACCTGCATCAATTGTACATACAATTCCACATCACTCAGTGCAGTTTATAATTCTCTGCATCTCTTAAAACAGTCTTATGTGCCAGTTTATATATTACGTTACAGCTAGAGATACTTAAATGAGGCATTGATAATCTGAATAATCAATTTACTTGGACAATCCCAGATCCCCCTTCTCAAGTTGGATGTGTTCTTTTACTTTCATGACATTATTGTAATTGCTTAAACCACTTTTGTTGGGATATTTTTTCCACCATAATTACCTTGTCATCTACTTCTAGGGACGTTAATACGGTCATTAAATGTCACAAATAGCTTTGAGTTTTATCTCTCCATCTCATTCACATTCCTGCAATTCAGAAATGCCCCGGTATATGCGTTTTTTTTTATAGAATCATAAAATGGTTAGAGTTGGAAGGGACCTTGACACATCTTAAACTATGCTCAATGCCAAGTTCATTACAGCATTAAATTGATGACCTTGCTCTAATAATCAATGTATTAATAATCAATTTAATGCTATAATAAAGAAAACAGAAAACATAAAACATCCCGCTCTCGGTTATGCTTACAGAGCTGCAGTGACATTTGATAGTCATGTACAGCAATGTTTATACAAGCTTCATTTAGAGAAGGTGGCAGGTTAATTGGGACAAAACAGCAATACAGCAGAGCATCCATAATTAGTGGCCTGGACCAGTGATATAAAGAAGGGAGAAAGAATAGAAAACCTGTTTCCACTCCTTCCCCTCACAAATATTGAAAATAAGCAGATACCTTGAATTAGTACAAAGATGTTTTTATACATTTATGTGAAAATATAACAATATATCTTAGCAGGCATCAAGTTCTATTTCTTTCTCTACAAACAAGATGTTTTTTGCTCCAGACTTCTATTGGAGTAGCTGGATGAAGTGCAGGTTAACGATACAGCTTGCTTGGGTTCAACAGGTGGTTCAAGAAAAATTTCAACTAGTGGAAGCTGGAACAAGTACCAGAGGGGTGACACACCATAAGTGTGTGTTACACAGTGTTCCTTGGCTCTCAGTTAATGTAAACTCATGTATTTCCCCCAGACACACATCCCCAGCTGCCTCTGAACAAAAACCCAAAACAGAAATTGATGAAGAACTGAGGCTTTCTATAGCGACAACAAAAATATTTATCTGTAGAAATTACAAGCTTCAGCTAGGACTCTAGAAAAGTGCTCTTAAATCTTTCAAATTGATTGCTAGCCATATTTTATAATGCAGTTTGCATATCAGTATTTGACATGTGCTCCCTTACCTTCCCGGGGTGCTATGACAGTCACAGAGTAACCAGCACTGATATGCTGAAAAATGCTAATTGACAGTCAAAGTTAGCTTTGCAGATGGATTGAAGTATAAAAGATATAGTTTTGTTAAAAAAATAGATGCTTATTACTCAATTTATTTTTACATTTATTTTTGCCTTTCTTTTATTTTTTCCCCCGTCAAACCATAGTTCTAAATTGAGTTACCAAAAGAAGTTGGATTTGCTTTTTATTTTCCATCTTTCATGTAATGAAGGGGCTAGATATAGCAGATACTCTTAATCCATCACCTCAGTAGAGGCAAAGCACGTGAGGAGTGGTTCATCCTCTCCAGTATCGAGCGACTGACAGTCATGTCCTTACCAGCAGGATCTGAGGACTCTTTACTCTGCACCACTTCAGCTGGAAAGGCCTCCTCATGCAGGACATATGCAACAAGGCTGCTTGCAGGGCAACTGCCCAGCTCTTGGGGGATTTGCAATTTTACAACCCTTCAATAATAAATTTACTATTTGCATTCTCTGAAGGCACTAAGAATAAATACATTTTTAGTATTTAGTATTAGCTGTGGAATTTATATCATGTCCAACAGTGGATAACTAGAACACACACAGTAGTATTTGCCACCCTTTGCACAAATATGCTGGACGTCGCTACCCCATAGGGCTACTGCAAATTTACATCAGTTATTAATATGCACCTACACAGGACGCTCGGCACCTACACAATGCAAAGTGAGGCACAGCAACACCTGGTGTTTGTGTGCAAACCACCCCAGCAGGTTTACAAATTCAATTAAGGGAAGCAGCCTAAGGGAGTGAAGAGGCAGAAGCAAGAGAAGCAGGAGTCCACTGTCCCCTCAGCTCCCCACTCCCAGCACTGCCATCCCAGGCCCAGACCCCTTCCACAATCACACTCCTCTTCCCCCAAACAATGTCCCTGTGGACAATATTCACCCTAGCTCTGGTTGTAGCCAGGTGAGGATGCCACAGTCCCCAGTGCTGAATAAGTGTTGTAATCCAGAGGAGGTACGTATTGCTACGATACACTAAATTCTTGTGATGCTTCCTCCCTGCACGTGAAGAAGACTTTGAGCACAGCAGCAGTAAGGTTTCTTTGGGAAGATGGAGAGTTCAGCTGTAACAGTATGTACACAGACTTTCAATGTGATAGGAAACCAATACTTAACAGAAAAGTTAACATTTATAAACCTGAAATATTTTGAAATACACCGTATTTATGGGAGATATCTACAGCAATGTCTCAAGTCAAAGCACCGTGTGCCATTTAAGCACGGAAGCTGTTCTTCCAAAACACACGTTTAGCTCTGACAGTTCTGCTGCCTTAAGGATCACATGTAAAAGATGCACTGCATATTTCTCTGTCTCGCCATCACCATATTTCAAAACCTACATATATAAATTATTGCACTGCTTATTGCAGCACGTCCTTGTGAGCCTCATAGCAGCTTTTCTGGAGGAGGAAGGAGGGCTACAGCCAGCAGTTAAATGATCCACTCACCTAAACAGAAGACCACAGCACAGACCTTCCCTGCCATACCCCAGCCCACTAGCAGACCCAGAATTCTTTTAAATAATGTTTTTTCAGAGGAAAAAATCTAAGAACCATAAAATCTTCAGCATGGTGTCCAGCACTGCATGTGTTGTCAGTGATGGGTACAACCAGTAACACCTGGGGGAGGCAGCCAAGGCTGCAATGCATCCACATGAGGCAGCAAGAGCAAAAATATCTGCCATGTCTGCCCATTATCCACTTTTTCTAATAATATTAACAGTTAAATGTAGAATAGTTAACAACCCAGAAATATCTTCCATGGTCAATCCTGACTCACAATTTAAATCCTTTACTTTGAACAGAGTTTTAGTTGCCAAATACCCCAACCAAAGCTTTGTTTTGTTTTTAATAGGGAGGGGGGGGAAGCCTTCTGTTCAGGGATGGCTCAGTTCAGCTGTAGTTCTTTTATCACCCTCCAGATAGGGTTTTTCGGGTTTTGAACTTTTCAGATACCCCATGTGAAGGTCCCTTATTGAGAATTCACTATTGCTTAGTCCATCCACACCAGTCTGCATTTAAGGATTGTGTTCCTCTCCTCACCAAAGCATTTCTTTTATACTTTGCCAAAGAATAGCAGGTTGAATTTGTCACAGACCAGCTTGACAGCAGATTGCTGGTCTCTTCCTGTTTTAAAACAAGTGCTGGGGAGGCGAGGATGGAAACAACTCATAACTGACCCTTTTTCTTTCAGGAGCATTTTCATTTTAACTCAATTTTTTTGGTATTTAAAAATCTTATTTAAATCAGACTTGAAGGTTTCCTGAGTTGCTTGTTTAGTCCATCTTTCAGTATTGCCCTGTTCGAAATACAAGGAAAATTCAAAATCTTCTTTGTTGGAAATTTCTAAGTCTCCTCCTTCCAATCAGCCCTAATTGTTCCTAATACTGGGTAGCAGACACCCTATTCTTCTGCTTCACACAGATTTCTGTGTGGTGCATTTACATAACCCCACCTATTGCATCTTAAATTGCTGGTACTTGTTTTCACACACACTGGTCCAGTTAAAATATAAAACTAGTTTGATATATGTAAAGTTGTGATGCTTCTTAAGACTCAGAGAAAAACTGCAATTATTGAAAAAATGAGGAAAAAATGGAACTGATCAATGGTTAGATAAGCAGTAGCTCCCTCACAACTCTCTGACTCTGTCTGGTTCACAGCACAGGTCCTCTGTGGTTTCCACCACACAGTGATTGAAGGACTGGAGGGGTTGCCCTCTCCCACCATCAAGCACCACCACTTGCTTCCCAGACACTTCAGGGTGAAGAACGCCTCCCCAGGCCCACCTCAGGAAACTCCACGCTCTTCTTTGTCTCTTTGAAGAGCAGGACTTCATCACCCACCCTCTCCCCGGGGCTGCAAAACAACCCCGTGGAGGCTCAGGAGGAGATATGAGAACCAATTTCCTCCAACCTCAAATATTACTTCCAGCCCTTGCTTTGAAATATTCCCCAAGGCAGGTAAGAAGAGGAGGAGGCTCCTTTGAACCAGGCAGGTCCCTTTCTCTCCCTCATTTCCCAAGGATGCCTGCTCCCCCTGCCACAGGTGTTTTTTAACTCTTTCTTCTCTAGTGGTCCAGGAAAGCAAGCCAACTATTAAGAGAAGACACTGATGTAGTCTTCTTGTCAGATGTTGCATTGTGCATCTACATAAACCAAACTTGCCTTTCAGCCTTACAAATTTGGTCTCTGCTATAATCAATGAATACTCATCAACATACCAAAGCAATTAAATCTTCTCATCCTATTCTTATTACCTCATATTAAATCAGAAAAGAGTCCTAATGCTGTTTGTAGAGCACATTTTAATTTCTTCACTCAGGGTAAAAAGCACCTTGCTCTGTTTTCCCACTCTGGTGACACCTCTTCATGAAGCACTTGTTGCAATTAGCTGGATCTCCTGCTTTTCAATTTGTTATTGCTAAGTTCTTATTTTACACTCTGGGCTTTGATACATTTAGTCAAGAAGATGTGCCGATAATCATGCAGGTCCTCATCGGAAAAATCTCACCACAGCCTTGCTTCCAGCCCCATCTCAGAAACAAGTTCTTGAACCCAAAAATATAGGATAAAGCAAAGTTGATACACTCTCTCACAGTGCTCCTTTTAAGCCTGACAGTTCTGCCTAAACCCATTTTCCACACTGCCTTTTCTTTTGTCTTGCTTAATTCTGATCACACTGCCAAATGACTGTAGTTATTCCTTTCTTTGTGATCCTCAGCTTCCTAGGGTAACATATATTTTTCATATTTTGTTCTATACAATCTCCATCCCTCCATCAAATAATTCACTGGTAATCAGATTGACTATATTTCCACAAGAAAATCTTCCAAAACCATACTCTGTCCACGTTCAGTACCATTACCATTCCAATTAAAAAAACCACCCTATCAGCCCAACAGATGTAGCATCTACTACAACCCAAAAGGAAGAATAGTGAACTTGACAAAGTAAATAGCTTTAAATGTACAATTTTCACTGTTTTGCAAAACAAAATACTTCACTATCACTGCTTATTTCAAATTTGGAATTAGATTTAACAATTCCTATCTTATGATGACCATGTGAAATATATGAATTAAATTTCAACACAGGACTAAAAATCCATAAGAAACCACGTAATGCATCATTCTTTTGTGAAAATAACTGAATGTTCTGGCTCTCCTGCATTAGTTGAAAATTTATGAATCAAGCACTGGCTACATTTGTCTCTAAGGTTACCAGGTGTCGTGGTGCACACTACACCACTTTATTTTAGAGAAAAACCCTGAATAGAACAAGATATTACAATAAAATATCTCCTTCCTTGTCTCCTCACAACACTCTTCTTTCTTACCTCTCTCCTAACGGTGGTGAAAACCTTCTCAAACATGGATCCTGCATATTATTTCATTTGTCAGGAAAAGTCTGACAGGTGCTGCTGCTGGAACAAACCAAAGCATTTCTTCAGGCTTGTTCTGCTCTTTGTGAAGTCTATGGGAGGATCTACCCATTTTATTAAAGCAACTCTTCTGCAATATTGAAACAAAATCATCTGTCCATGCATATATTCCATTTCTTCGAGTTGCTGTTGGAGCTGAGCCCTAAGAAACACTGCCAGAGGTGTAATTTCTGCCAGCTGGTCTCTCAGCTGGAGTGTGTTTGAGTCAATCACGGAGTGCCCTGCCCAAGCTGCCCACCTTCACCTGTGACTAACTGGAGAATAGCAAAACAACCCCATTGCTTAGTCATTTTTAAAAGTTTTGTTTTGTTTTTTTCCTTACTCCTGGTGTAACAGTTTCTTATCTCTGCCTATCAATAGCATTCCCATTCCAGTGTTCCTTCACTGTCAGAAAAGTGCCTAATCCAAAGAGGGCTGGGGTGGACTAAACTCACAGATCACGATTCTCCTTCGCTGACACCTGCGCAGGCTCTGCCCTGAGTGCAGAGCAGGACCATCCGCCTGCCTGGGCACCTGCTTCCCACCTGAGCCCTATGGAGAGCAGCTGTAATCAATGTCTAAATTATCTTAAAAGCACCCTGACAACTGTACTCTGAACTCACTTATGAAACAAAATGCATTTTAACAGAAAATATTTTTCTAATCACTTTCCTTAGAGAATATTTCCTGAGTATTTTCCTACCAATCAAATTGCCTCTTCTGGTCTTATTAGTCAGAAGCTTTTATTTTTTCTTTGGTCATGAAATCTAAAGTGCTCTCAGTGCTTTATGGGATATTTTAATTAAAAATAATTGTAGATATCATTTGTGTCCTCATGGGGTAAAGGCACTGTTAAATCAATTTTGTTGTTGTTGAGGTAGACTGATGTAAAGCAGGATATTGGATTTCTATACTAATTACATAGGCAAGAAGTCTAGTCCCAAGTTTAATGGAAACTTTGGAGTGTGTACAATTTCCTTAATTCTATCCAAATAAGTGACCAGCTTCATCTAACAGCACTGTAATTTTTCAGACATCAAAACGTAATCATTTATTTTGCTTAGGGCTGTAAAATTTTGGTACTAGGTTTGTGGGAAGCATCGTGTATTACCCCCTGGTGAGTGAATCACCAACACTTGTCATCCACCTACCTCCTTGAAGCCAGGCTCCTTCTCAACTGTCATGTATGAAATGCTACGGCTAGAAGTTTAACGAAATCTTTTCTTTTCTTTTCAAAGCTCCAGGCACCTTGGAAGTTGTGACTCTCCTTAGCCACATCCCATGAGCTCCCCATCTCTGAAGCACTCTTGAAATCCTTCAAAGGAAAAAGAGGAGTGATCTTAACAGTACTGAAAGATGTTTTGAAGAAGATGCGCCAGTAATCAATACCGCTGAGGTTCTTCCTTCTCCAGAGGCAACCGACCTGACAGCAGAAGCTACTTGAAGTAAATATAAAATGCTAGGACCACTGCACCTCCCCTATGTGTTTTTAGGCTGTGCAAAAGGAACTTGTATTCAGTCTCTTTGGGCCAATCTTTTGTGTGCTTCAGTTCCTTCAGTAACATGTAATAAACCTGCAAGGAGGGATACTAGGTCACACCTTGTATCCTCAGCGTTTTATTAAAGGAGTCAACACTCAACACTGCCAAGCTTCCGTGGAGGATCTTTGGCTTCAGGTCACATATAAGCTCTTCTGTCTTAAAAGGCACAGTTTCTCCTCTAAATATACCTAATTGACTCCATACTCTTAATAAATGCTGGAGCTCAGACAACAATTCAACCATGTTCATTTTCAGACACACGTAGATTCTGATATGCCAAAACCATAGGAAAAATGAGCAGTTGGTTATAGCAAATCATAGCAGATGTTTATCAAAACAGATCATAAATAATTCTGTCCTGCTGCAAAAAGATTAAAAGAAATAATTTAAAAACAATCAGACTTTCTTTGTACTCATCAATCTGGAAAAATATTTCAGTTGACACACAGTTACTCTCGATTTTGTAATATAATTGAAATTTCACGATGACCTACAGGTTTCATAGATTTTGCAAGTCCTTAGAGCAGAATAAGAAGAGAGGAAATCAAGAAGGCAGAGAGAAGCTCTAACAAGCAGTAAATGGATATGCTGATTCCCTAGCTTTCCGTCAATTAATTGTTCTAGTCTAGTAAGTGTCATATTTTAAGAAGAGATGAATCAAACAGTAATTTCTCAGACCTAAAATGTTATCATAGTGTGTAACAATGGATAAGCTATAAAAAATCTACAACTTTTCATGCAATTTCTGTACAATGTGTACTAATTCATGACCAATAAGATAGATCACATCGACTACTTAATGAGTGACTGCCATTAGTTATGTATGTAAATTCTGACAGAACAATATTTTGTTGTGCTGGTAGTGGAGGAAATAGTTGAACTGGTCAGGAAGAGTAGAGATAGGGTGTCCCTATGTACCAAATTCTTTAGTCTAACTAGAGTCATAGGCTGCATCTGCAAATACTTTTGCAATGTCCGAATTTAACTCATACATAAAAATCTCAGTAAAAATCTGGATCTGATACTTATCCTCATATTCATGTTTATAGAAAAATACCTGTATTTGTGGGACACCATGAGAAAAACTAAAAACATTAAAAGCATACCACATTTCCACACGCATAACTCACATTTCAGATTACACACTTTTTAAACATACCAGTCCTGGTAAAAGAATTCTTACAGAAGCCATGTCCTCATGCCACCTTCATATTCAGGTAAATTGATCAAAATTGGAGGTGAGATGCTGGGGTAGAAAGAGTAGGGAATGGGTGCATGAAACGGAGATCTATGGGGAAAGGAGGAGTCAGGGTATGGGTTCCAGAGAGCAGAGATAGCGTATTTCCTGAGCACATACACAATCCTGATTGCTCAGACCTTGCTTGTTTTATTTTGCAAGTAACTAAAGGCGATATACGTGAAATATAAATATTTCTATGTAAATAGAAATGCATAGTGGCTGTCTCACAGAGAAACAGCCAGTGCATATTGAGAAGAATTAACTTTTTCATGGAGTCCACGCGGGATGCTCCACGTGCACACACAACTTGTGGTTTCTTCATGTGCATTGGGAAAAATATCTCATTGCCTTAAGCTGGCCTAGGACTTCATTTACCATGTTTGGTTAGAAAAAGCATTGGTATGTCAGGTGAGCTTTTATTAAGTAATGGGTGCAATCTATAAAATCACAATCTAGAATTCCCAGCCAATGTAAGACTTTAAAATGTTGCTCCTCTATAGAAAAAAAGGAAAACCTTGTTTCAATTCTTCTTCTTCTTTTTTTTTTTTTTTTTGTATGGTCTTATCGTAGTGCACATAGTAGCCTCCATACATATATTCTGTACCTATACTATACATATGTACTCCATACTTTGTGGTGACACTGGGACCCAGACAAGGTATCATTGCACATTAAAATTGTATTAAACTAATTGAAAAATAGTTAAACATTGCTAATAAAACAAGATAAATACTAAACATTAAAAGACAGAGACTTTCCAGTGTTCCATAAAACCACACCTCTCAGACAAATTAATTATTTGCATCATAAAAATTGCTAACCATGAAAGAAATATTCCAGAAGAAAGTAATGAGTATAAAGCTTCAGGTGATTTCTCATTACATTAAAAACAATTCCCATTCTCCATAAAATATGCAGAACTCTGCATCTTAAATAGTATAAGTTACGCTCAAAAATTACTTTCTTTTTAATCTTGCAAGAAATGGAACCTTAATTGGGTAGGAAAGTATTTGGAATAGATCTAGAAAGAAAAAAAATAGAGCTATTCTCATGTAAGTGGCACAGCATCTGTCAAGAGTTTTCGCATACCTTCAGGAAGATACTGTAAATTAAGTCAGCATTGTACTTGATTTCCTTGATCAGAGTCAAATCTGCAAACACAAACAGGCTGCCTTGTTTATGTCATAGTTTCAATTTCTATTGCTGTAATTCACCTTGGCAAATAAATGGATGTATGAGGGGCTCACCCTCTGAATAAATAATAAAATTTAACTTGTCAGGAGCTTCCTTTGCAGTGAGTGAAAAACATTTCATTTCTTTGTGATGCTGTTGAGTCTAAATCCTGTTGCAAGACACTTAATGAGCATCCCTAGGATAAAAAACTAATGGAGTGTTCCAGCTACATGGCCACCTTGATGAACATTAGAATTACATCTGAGATCAGATGGAAGAAAAGGAAGATGCACTGTATGAAATATGTCTTCATTTGAGGAGTAAAGTATTACTCAGTGGCACTATACATTGTTAATAAATTTTCTTTATCTGAAACTATAATTTAATATTTATGTATCTAATTTACATGTGACAAAGTAGCATATTCTAAAATTAGAGTGTAACCAGCAAACTATTGACTACTATAAACAATACCAAAACACAACCCAAACATATTTTAAGGAAACAATAGATACATTTTGGGCTGGGGAAAGATTTCAATTGCAGATATTGTTTTAAATACAGCTGTTAATTAGGTCTTGACAAAAAAATCTTCAAGCTCAGAAATATTTGCTGCTTAGGGAGTCCTGGGTATACACATAAAGACCAAGAGTACACTACCTAAAAGTCCCTTATTGGTTACTAGTAGGTACAGTTTTAATACTAAATGCTGAAACTGGGAAAAAAATCATTTTCGATATCAATGTTATATGATTCACCAGACAATATATCCCCTTTGAGCAGAAACTAGAGAAAATATCGTGCCCTTTATTATCTCTGTGGTTTCTTATGTGTAGTAGACAGCAAAAGAATTGCACTTATTGTAACATTACAGTAAAGTGTTAGGTTGCAGCTCACCTTTTAAAATATTAGTGGCCATAATACTTACGGTAGGTTGTGCATTATGCAAGGATGAATAAAGATGTGCATTTAAATTAAAAAAGGAGCAACCACTTACAGAACCAACAGTGAGGCTTAACATAACAAACATGCACTAACCCTACACTTATGCAAAACTAAGTTCTTCCAGGAAACTGTAACCAACCGTTGACCTTCCACAAGGTTTTGTCCCTTGGTAATATGTTTGGACTTTGTAGTAGAATTCCAGTTTATTAGCTCATTGTCTGTAAATGTGCTGTTCCACTGTGATATCCTTTAGCTGCCCTTGAGCTTCTGCAGAATCTGCAATCTTACAGTCACTTTTATTTAAGGTTTTATTGAGCCGGAAAGTAAGTCCCCTTCAGTACTGCACAAATAGGCTTCCTTATTCATCCTCTTCTGGTTCCTGTGGTAAAATTGGTGTCTCCTCCTTTAAACAAGCACTAAAAAACCCAAGGATTGTGCTGTAAAGGTGATATTTGCTTTTCTCAGAAGCAATGTTATGACCTTCATCCGGGTAGATCTAGCAGAGGAGAAAGGAAAAAAAGTAAATAATTTTTTAAAGGGTTTTCAAATATTTAGGGCTCTAATTTTCTTTCTCTGATTTTCAAAATATTTTAGAGGATATCAGGATCAAGGAAAGCTAATAAAACACAAAATAAAACTCATTCTCTTGGACTTTGAAGTTACATAAACCACTGCAGTGGGATCTCCAGAAGTGAAAAAAATGTATTTTCTCACTCATTGTGTTTAAAACAGTTTACTTCGCTGGTATTTTCAGTAGTGTCTAGGCATTCAAATCCTATTAATGTCAATGAGGATTAATCACTGCATGCTTTTAGGGACCTCTCAATATCCCAGCTTCTAAGTGTTCAGTGAAAAAACTTTTTATTCAAATTTTTAACTATCTTCCTATCTTATCTAAAGCCCATCATCTCTCTCTCTCCTGGGTTGGATGTGGGCAATTTTCTCTCTTAATTCAAATTCCACTGGAAATTTCTCCCAAGTGAGGCTGAACAAAAAATTTAAAGGCTGAATGAAGAAATTCAGGCCACAGAGTTTAGGACAAGAGACTTAACGGTGACCTGAGGTAAAAATCTTCAGCTGCTTCCTCAAACTCAGGTTATCACAACGTTGTGTGAGTCCGGTTCAACAGGGCTCTTCCCAGAGACCTCTGTCATTCCCAGATTCTCCCTCTTGTCATAGGCCTTCACATCACCTCACTGAAATCACAGGGACAGCAGGAACCAATCCTGCTCCTGAGAGGAGACTTCACAAACAAAGTCCTTTTACATTCATAAGTGATGCAAACTCCCTTGTTACCACCTTCTTCCTGACGTGAGACCATGTCTCAGTGGAAACTGCAGGTCAACCTCAGGTGAACACTGCTTTTGGCTTTTAGTAGCCTTTTAATAAATAATAAAAACAAGGGGAAATTAGTTTCATGTGACCCAATACCTTTTTTGGTAAAAAAGGGACTAAACTAGAGATAACTCCATGTTACAAAGAGTGCTCTGGAGCACTTTGTAGGATGAACAGGAAGAAAAAAGAAAGAAGAGAAAGCCCAGAAAAACAACAAGAAGATAAGGTTCTTGAAGTCCATAATAACACTAAGGAAAATGTTATTAAAGATAGTTCCAGCTGCCTGTTGATGTAATACAGATGCATTGTGGTAGGGAGGGTATTTCTCAGGGAAGAAATAGCAATATGAGGTTAAATGTTGAACTATGTTTATAGGAAATGTCACAGTTGCACATACCTGCATAGTGTAATTAACTCCAGCTTTAATTAGATGTTTAATTAATTCCGCTGAATGCTGGAAGTGGACTTTAGCTGCAAGACAACAACATTTGGATATTATTAGTAAAAGCTAAGCTGACATGAAATGCTTATCTGTTGAACAGCTTGGACTGAAATGTTTTAAATCTCTGGAGTTATGGGATCTGAAGATGACTATCTTTCTGTCCAGAAGCACGCAGCCCCACCAGTAATAGCAATGCAGGGTGTAACTGGGGAGGTTTTGGAGAAGGAGCTGGAAGCCCCAAGGGAAGCCATGCTTTCCAGGCCTTCTGTGAGGACTCCTCTCTACCCTTCATTTACACACACTGCGATAGTTCAAATATGTGTAAAACCATTCACCATTCTGTTTGAACATTGTGACAGTTTATAATTGTGTTAACGGAAAGCCCGTTGCCTTTTCTAGGGCTTGCTCAAGGTTATTACAGCCCATACTTCCTTAGTTAATGGACATTCTGCAACATACCAGTAACTTAATCTCTGTGTGGTAAAACCAGGCAACTTTATTACCATGTCCTAACCTAACCCTGCAGAGCTTACACTGCAAAGTGGGCTGGGTGGTGTCAGTAGATGTGATATTAAGCGAGGGCAGCAGGCAATCAGAGTCCCAGTCTTGAACACACTTATTGCTCAGACATCTCTCAGAATCCCAATTCTCTCTAGCACTGAGTTCAGAGGGGTAGAAATTGCTGCTGCCTTTTGCAATCAGCAAAGCCTGAGACCCTTACGCCTGTTCAGTCACGGAGTATATCTTCTGTCCTTCTCCCCCTGCACTGAGAAGAAACACTGGACAGTGTTTGCACCTCTCTGATTGCACCTGGGATCCATAACACGGGTTTGACAAGGGGTGACAGGCTGGCAGCTGCTATCCTAACTGTGGCAAGTGTGCCTGTGGGCACTCACGTCAGCCTGTGTCAGGGAGAGGTACTTATCCCTCCAGAATGAGGAGTAAAAAACACACATTGAGCAGAAAAATGCCAGGGAAAGAAGAATGTGTATGAATCTATACAGAGAAGTTTGTTGTAGCACTGTAATTTGTGCCTGCATCATAACTCGTTCTGAAGGCATACATCAGTTAAGGAAGTTCAGAAAAGTATATAGCAGTTAAATTTAAAGCTGTAATTACAAATTATCTCTTGATTGATACATCTTATTATTCCATTTAAAGTACTAGAACTTATTCTGGTTTACTCATTCTCTGCTTTAAAGTAGCGCTAAAAGTATTGGTGCTATTAAAAGGTTCCCTATAGCTTCAGCTTTGGCACTACCTTGTAATTAATTAGCTGAAAAGTTTAACTTCCCATTTGGTGCTGTACTTCACCAACTGTGCTGATAATTCTGTCTTCAGTTGCAGAATCTCTATGAATTTAAAATGCCATTAAAAATGTATGTTGTTCTATTAATAATTCATATAATACTTTTCACTAGCAAGACAGTAGTGCACAAGATCTAAGCAAATTAGAACATACAGCACTTAAAGGGTACAAATATTCAGCAAAGAAAAGCATTATCATTTTAGAGTTAGAAGTGACAATTGACATAACATAAAAAATCCTGTTGGAGGGATAATGAAACCAAACATGTACTTGCTAAGTGTGTGCCTGATCTTTCTCTGAATGCCTGCCTATTGAAAACTCTGACTCCAAATGTAATTGCATCTGTAAATACTTACTATCAGCTGTCCCATGAACTATTAGCAAATTCACTTCTTTTAAACCATGGAGATTGTGTAATACGCTGGATGCCTATCAAACAAACACACAAAGGTGTAACTGAATTGCATTTTAAGAGTAAGACTGTCATTTTGAGTTACTTGTTTATGCAAGCCTACCTGATAGGTATTTTCCTCTTTTGATGGAGTACCAAGGTATCTTTCTGAAAAAGCTGATGCTGTGAAAGTAAAACCGAAAACTCGTGAACTCTTCAAAATTACTTCTACTTTAAAATTCATCAGTTCTGACCTAAAATCAGGAAAAGTCATTTAACCCATCAAGTCAACAAAAGAGATGTTCCTTTGAAACCAGAATGTACCATTTAAAATAATTTTTAAATGGTTGAAAAAGAAACAACCCACACACCCCCCTCCAGATCATTAAAGTGACCTGGTCTGATCTCCTGAGCATCACAGTCGGCCTCTGCCCAATACTTCCCACACAGAACCAAATATCCTGTGATTGAATGACGACATGGTTGATGCTGTAAGGAATTCACCACTAACCTTAAAAAATTCATTCCTATCAGAAGTCTTGATTCAGGCTGATACACCTATAGGATTCTTAGGAAATGAGGTTGAGGACATACAACTCCTTTGCAAAAATAATAATGTATCTCTTACATGTTTTGGTAAACTGTCCCAGTGTTAGCTGCCCTTTCATTTAAAGAAGAGAATGAGACAAGACAGTGAGGTGAATTCTATTTGATATTGGCATGCTATCTGTCCTTAGTGAAAATGAATAGTAGCTCCATGTATTAAAAGATGTTTTGAATAGGTTACCACATGGGTGGAGGGCAGGGAATACTCACCATACAACTTCATATCTGTAATTGGTGCCACCACCGCTCCACACTTGAAGAGCCGTTCACTGGATTTCAGGATCATTGATGTAATGTAGCCACCATATCCCTAACAATGAAAGTGATACTGAGATTTTTGTTTATTCATTTCTTTGTAGAAGCAATAAAGGTAAAGGCCACTGTGTTAATCTGATGGTGTCATTTTACAGTATGTATTTATATCTGAAAGAATTGCTTTTAAAGGAAATGCAAACCTACAGTTAAGAGTGAGTAATGATCTAACGTGGCCTGGTCATGATCTTTAACCATGCAATTAATAATAATAAGTATATTTCAGTCTAAGATCCATAATTCCATCATGGAAGACTAGCCCAGAGTTAGTAAAAGATTTTAAAATTACAGAGGAAAAAAACTCCAAAACCCAAAGGTACGCCTTTTGGAATACAGCCTAGATGGGAAGATTTGTACTTGGCTTTTATTGTAGTTATTTGCTAATTACCAGGATACACTGAGCTTTTGCTGACAGGACAGAGAGTATGACAATGGGGGAAACCTGTGAACTCATTGCAGTATGTCCTCCCCCTGACACCTCCCTCAACCTTCACAGATTGAATCCTATTGCTTTTAAAGATGTTTCTGCTACAGCATAGTCAAACATCTCACAGAGAGATACAGATTTCTGCACTGCTTTGCAGAAAGAAAAGCTGTATGTAGCCACACTGCTCAATATTATGCTAATCTCTGGATGCACTTTCTGGATGCAAGAGCACCCATCAGGTGTCTGTGTTAAAAAGGGAGCACAGATGGCATGAAGGGATATGGGGCAATAGGAGGGAAGCTCTCTCCTTGCCTCACCACATTTATCCGTCCTTATGGCACATTTCTTCATCATCTCTGCAAAATCTAAAATATACCTCCTCAGGAAGAGTTGTGACACAAAAGAGAGCCATTAAAGCTTTGCTTTGCATGAAAACATAAAAGCTTTAACTTGAGACCACAGATTTCTTTGGAATGACACTGTCAATCCATATCTGTACACCTATAATCATTCCAGACCCACAGAAAACAAAATTCTGAATTATGGAGTCTGGGATCAATGATTTTCTCATATATTATAGGCTCTTCAAATTTCTCTATTTGCCATCTTTGCTTTCCCTTCATCAGTGCTGGAAAATTGATTTTTTTTGCAGGTATTTTGCTGTTGTTTTGTGTTTGGCACAACACACTGCAGGAAAAAAAAAATTGTCCTATGACAGGGCAAAGAAAAATGTAAAATATCATCCAAGCAAAAATAAAGAATATTGTGCATCAAATGCTCACACAGTTTTCTCATGGACCTTTTTGAATCCTGACTGCTCCCATTCCTCATGGCTAAATAATTAATAAATAGATGATTTCTGTGGAAGAACAGGATTATTTTAAAATTTAAAATTACTTAAGAAATAAGCAGAGTTGTATTCTTTGGAATCAACCTACAGAAAATGCAAGCAGACACACTAAAGGAAATACAGAATAAGAGCTGTATAGGCAGCACGAGGAACTGAGTTATTCCTTTCTCATAGAAATTCCAGCCCAGGAGGCCAAGAGCTGTTGAGAATTGTCCATGTGCAGGAGTAGATTTTACCTAAAAAAGAATTTCTGAGTGGGCACTGACAACTTGTATAATTCAAAGAGTTTAAGAGAATAGCAACTTTGCTTTGCCTCTGGGTTCTCTACTTTCCCTTTTGTTTAATATTCTGTTTGTGTCTGTCCCACTAGCTACACAGCACAATTTTACTCCTAGGATAGCTATTGCCAGGTTATTTATTATTTATGCCTTGTATTCATTAAGAGCTTGGTTTAGTTCTCCTGGGAATTTCTTTCTTTTGTGCTTGTGCCCTCGCTTCCAGCCCGGCTTTCCAGGACAAAAACATTACACAGTGAGATCACATTTTTAGAGGCACTTCACAATGAGAATGCAGAATATAGTTCACATGTTCCGAGGCAAGGATATATGGTGCCTCATCCAATGGTTGGGTTTCTGTGGTTACAACCTAATTGCTGTATTTTCAAGAAGCTGGTTGGCTGGGAAGTTGCAACATATTTTCAAGCTCTCTTTCTACTTCCATGACAAAAATGCAAACTACGTGGAAATACAATTTGCTGTGTAACAGTTCAGAAAGGCCCTTAGATCATGCATCACTTGGGCTTGTACCTCTCACAGAGATAAGCAAGGTGACATTGACAGATGGCCTGGCAGTCAGTATTTTCCACGCTCTGCCCTTCTGGACAGTCTTGTTACTCTTGTGCTTAGTTTATATTACTGACTGTGACAAGAATTTTATTTCTGTGTAGTTCTAAAACCTCTTAAAGAGCTCCAGTACAGTGGGCACAAGCCCAACTTTATGGGATAAGCATTAAGCAATCCCAAAGACATTGTATTTTCAAGCATAGTGTACATTCTATTTCCATCCAGTAAGCCCAATATAATGCATAGAAATTAAAAAAAAAAAAAATTCTATCACATTGTATATAGTAGGAAGGAAATGAGAGCTTTAAAGATTTTTAATTGACTCTAAAATAAGCAGAGTGAATGGAAATACAATTAATCCTAGGAAGCTGTTAATTAGACTTTTTTTTCCTAATTCTAAAACTGACTTTTAAATTTTATTAATTTTTGTTTGACAGTAGAAAAGACTTTTGAGAGGTTAACTTGGAAGGGTAAATTTCCCTGAATTTAAAGCAGCATTGCAGCTTATTGAATTTCACAGGTTTTGCTATTTGCTTTCACACATTTCCATTTTTCATTCCTCAATCTTTACTTTAGAAAATAAGCATAGGAACACCATCATTGATAATATTTTGTGAAAGAAAAAAAATGTAGCCTTTGGCAGATATGTAAAACCATGTTTACACATATGGTCTATGGTAACTGTCTCAAAATGTCACTGTTACGAAACAAGATGCTCCTGAATCTCTTACAGAAAACAAATGGAGATTTTCAAGTAGCAATGAAAAGAATTTCTGAAGTCAGAAATATGAAAGCAACTCAGGGTGCTTAGTGGTTTCATTTCAGAAATAATATTTTCAGTCAATTGTGGGAAGAGGATATAGAGAAGTGTAGATGCTAATATGCAACTATACTTGCACAGACATTGGTAATGGGCACTAAAACCTGAATAGAAATGCATGAGATGATCATCTGGTCATTGGAATCAGCCTTACTTTATATATCCTCACCGAAAAATATCTGCCTGCTGCCCTATGAATCAAATACTGTTTTGATGCTACTGATATTCTTGCCATGACAGTTTCTTTAGCTTGAGCAGTGTGACAGGATCTCAGATCTTTGAAGATGGCTTTCATGTGGAAAGCTAATAATAGTAGTTCATTTTCACTACACTTGACAAACATCAATTAGTCCTCAAAATGTTACCATACAGAAAATAAATATCCATATTCTCATCTCAAATTCAGACAGAGACACGCAGGTTACATGCCTTGGCCAGGCCATGCAGCAAGTCAGTATCAGAGAGGGGATGGGACCCACAGGGTTTCATAGTGGAACACATGCTGCTATTACAGCTGGTGACTGTGGGGCTTGTCTGGGTACTTAATCATGGTTTGTTGTTGCTTTGATGTCAAAGGCACAAAACAACTCCATTTTTAAGAAAACACTTTTTTTTAAAAAAAAAAGGTTGCACATGGTAGTTCACAGAAGAAACAGCAACTATGTGGTATTTTTAATTGCCATTTGTTAATAGACATGAGTAAAATGCTATTCAGTTTGTTAGTAAAGGTTAAGCCTTTGCCTTGTTCTATCTCATGCTAGAGGCATCGATATGCTACCCAGTGAAACCAGCTGAACTCAGCTAACTTCAAGGGTTAGTAAAACTTTCAGATATAAAAGTTGTATTAGAAGGATGCTGTCAATTTAACTGCAGCACAAATATAAAAGTGTAAGAAACAAACTTTCTCAAAATCTATGCCCATATTAAAATTTCTAATGAAAGCAGATAAATAGCTTCTTCTGCAGATTCTGAAACACAAATACTGCAGTACCATAAAACTGATCTGATTCATCAGAATATGCAGAACATACAGTATGTTGTGGCAGGTTTTTTCCTCTTCTAATAACTTAAATTTTCTTAGGAAAAATAGATAAATATATTTATTTATGAACTGATAGTATCATGATGATACATCCTGCTATTTTGCACATTACCTTTCCAAATATACTTAGTCTACTAGGATCAATGAAGGGTTGTTTCAACAGTGATCTGCAAGAAAAAAAAGAGTAGGTTTTTTTACTTTAATGAATAAAAATAGTGAATTTTACTCGTTGAATCTAGTATGCAAAAAACTATCTGTACAGTAAGAAATTGTTATACATGTGGGTGAGGTAGAAGACAAAATTTTACCAATAAAAGTATTACCACACTGGGTAATGTGATTCTAATTCCTTCTCTATATGGCAAATGGTGTTGGACTCAACTCACCTAACTTCAGGTATCTGAACTTGAACTTCTTATCTAAATTGCCCATTTACATCTGTGAGGAGAGGGGAGGGGAGGGGAGGGGAGGAGCCATTCTTGCCACCCATATCAGAGACCTCTTTCAGTATGGGGAGAATCACCTCCAGAAATGCCAGGATTTTCCAGTGACCAGAGCTAAAATCTCTGCCTTTCACAAGGTGCCTACTTTTTTGACATGTAAAGGAACATAAGATGAATGTGACTTCTCAATTTTAAATACTTATCCCAATAATTAATTCTCTCATCAAGGCCGCTAATCAACAATGGTGAATTTTATACAGGACAGACAGAACAACTTGAGGGCAAAATCTAACTGCTTTTGAGGAGACAAAACCAGCTGCAGTACCTCCTCTCTCAGTCAAGGGCATACTGTCTTTTTCCCATTCAGAGGAAATTCATTTCCCTCCCAAAGAGAGACCAGATGTAATTTAGCCTAAAAGCCCTTAGCATTTGAGCAGAGAGCTCAGTTCTCACAGCACAGCATATGGCCTGCTTCTGATGTCACCTTGAATTGCTCTGCTCAGTGTAGCCCATTCCTGACCAACATGAACTCTAGGAACCCTATTGCCCTGGTACGACATGTCAGGGACAGTTGCCTACTCATACTTTTTCTTCTTTCAAAAGAAGAAAAATAATTATAAAATATCTGGCTTAAAATCTGTCTTTCCTTGAGAATCCTGAGAAAATTCCACTCAGACCCTAATTAATTAGCTATTTTGACATGTGCACCCTGAGCAGAGTGTTGACAAACACGTGTGATTACTCCACAGATGGAAATTACTTTTTTCTGCAGCTGGTGGATTTATTTCAGTCCAAGACTGTTAATGCAAATGACAGGCATTTGTCCAAATTTTGCTCTTATTTATACCATTATAACTCCATTTGCTTTGTCTGATTACTTCAGAAAATTGTGGTGCAAACGAGAGCAGTACCCTATGATATAGGCCTAAAATACTGTAACACAACTGCAGTTAAACATTAACATGTGCACTACATGAAATTTTCCTAAGCAATACAGACAAATACAAATTAGCTCAGATTTAGATTGCACATGGAAGGACAACTTTACCAAAAAGAAGCGCCAACACAAAAAACAATCACCTCTCTGATCTTTGATTATTGTTTCAAAATTTGCAACCGCATTAAAAATGAACATTAACAGCATTCACTATGCAAAGAATACACTCTGGGTGGTTTCAGTTAAAAATGCTTATTCATTAAGGTGGAAGCAGGGCAAAAGAGAAGAAAAGTTTGCACATACGTACTCTACAGCTGCTATTTGGTCCTTCACTTCCACTGATCCCAAGCATCGGTGGACCTCCTGTAGAATCTTAAGGCCTTGAAATCCACTCCCTCTGCCATCAAATCGAGCTACGATGACATTATCAGAGTTGACAAGCACTGAGTCCCAGTCAATGTGAAACTTATCTGTAACCAACTGGCTGCCTGGAGCTTCATCACTGCAAATACCAACACACCAGACACAAACGAAGACTATTGACAATGTGATGCACTTTTGCCATTCTCCGATATTTTATTTAACTGAGCTGGAGAGTTCAGTCAGTTATGCAATCCTGTTGAATTATTGTCACTTCCACCGATACCATCACATTAGTGTTGGTATCCCTGCAGCAATAGTAAGAAGAACAATCTCTTTAATTTTATAACCACTACGTTGCAGCGTTGCAACATATAGCTGCAATACCTGAGTATACTTCATTGAAAGAAAAAGAAAAGTAAAACACATAGTGCTGCTTAGAGGTTAAACTGAATAAAAAAAAAATGATCATGATCGCTAATGGCTAGCTCAGTTCTGAGAAAGCTCATGTAGGATTTGTTAAGTTGCACAGACAAAAAGGAAAATTCATGCAGTATGCTGATTATGATTTTGTAGGATATTTAATTCTATTAAGAAAGGCATCATAGAAAACAAAAATAATTGCATTACTGTATCCTTGAATGGATTTTTTGAAATAGGGAACAAAGAAGGCTTAAGTACACTGTGGCGAAAATAATATTTTCTCCATCCAAATTCATAGCAAAAAATGGATGCATACAGGAGTGATAAATTTATTTTACAAAAAAAAAAAAAAAGATGTTTAACAGCAGAAAAGGTGGAATAAAAAGGGAGATTGCAGTTTCTAAAGGAACAATAAGCACTTTCTACTGAAGCCAAATATACTGTTTTCCTTCCAAAGAAAATAAAATGTCAGTTTTAAAAGGGAAGTTTGTCATTAGTTTTCCCCCAAGATAAACAGAATAAGAGAGCAGGCTTCCATGAAGTTGTAGTAAATGCAAAATACTTCTGTGCAGACTGAATCTGCCAGTTGAATGCAAATTAAAATGTAAAAGTCTCTGTGCTGGGTGTATGGAAATAAGATTGGACAGTGTCTATGAGAATATCCTGTCTAAGGTGAAAGAAAAGATGAAGGCAGAGATTATTATTTTGCCAAAGAGACTTATATAAACCTGGGGGGAGGAAAGAGAGATAAAAATCTCCTACAATATCATTGCCCTATACGTACAATAAGGTGCTGATTCGATATGTGGTTTTAGCTGTGGATAATGCAGACCATCTTCAAGGTAATTGCCCTATTAATTAGCTAGCATATGATGAATACGTATGATCTCAAATTCAGTCAGAGGTACCAATGTAGTTGCTGTATCATGCACTGAAATCAGGGTTCCTTGGTTATAGACTCAGTCACAACATGTTACGCTTGATTCACTGTCATCTTGTGCATCAAGTTTATACTTGGCTTTATAAAAAGAAAGGAAGGGCATTTTTTTTTTGTTTGCTTTACCAATTCAATTGTGATTACAGTAACTGCTAGCAATGCAGAGCAATGAATTTGGTAATACTGACTGTCAAGTGAGTTCTGCAGAACACACACAACACAGAAGTATATTATCATTATTATTTACAATAAGAGCATGAACAGAACAATTCTTTCAATTTATGCTTATTGTACAGATGAAGGTCTTCAGAAGCACTCTACATTGCACAGATGTTTTCACAGAGCTTTTACCACTACTTCCAATAGTCACAGCCTCACACCGGAAATAATTTTTTTTTAAATCTTCCAACTTTCCATAGTAGGATGTCAGAAATATCCTTGTCTGTCTGGATATCTTTCCAACACTTTAATGTACCCCACACAAGTGAAAATACCATGAGTCAACCTGCCAATTAACATAAGAACAAAAGAAACACAGTGTTTGCAATATATCTAGGTTGTATATACATGTGTATATATCACTTGTCCAACTATCAACATAACTCTGACAAAAATCAACACCCACACAACAAACAAAATGCAACACCATCACTAA
>BJBW01007263.1:3658-20378 GCA_004320125.1 Scolopax mira
TTTTTACTGTGTTCATCAACAAAATGTGCACAGCTTCCATGTGAATAAGGACACAATAGTGGTAAAATTTGGCAAGGAAGTGAACTGCAGCCTATAAATTACTGCCACCAAGATTGCCTTGATTTGTGTGGGTTTTTTTTAAATTTGCGAAACAAAAACTGTTTCTCATTTGGGGTGTGACCACTTATTTGTAGGTGCATAGTGTTTAAATAGCAATGAGTGCATCTGTACCAAAATAGGAAATTATAAGAAAAAGAGCATGCGGTGTGTCTTGAGGAGGGATTTGCATTCAGTCTTAGAGTTCCTCCTGTTATTCCAAAGATGGGACTTTGGCACGAAGGAAATTTGTTCTGTGTGCATTAAAATGCAGCGTGTGGTGTGCTCACCCCTCCTTAAAAATCTATTGAATAAAGTGGTTTGGGTTCAGTGTAAAAAACAATGTGCACAGTCCTAGTCCTGTATTTGTCTAGCAACACGGTTCATGGCCAGCAGCATGTGTGTGGTAGAAGTTAAAATTTATCTTCTAATCTTAAAGTTTCATGGTATTATGTATAAATGTTTGTATCTTATTAACACCTGAACACCCTGGTCAAGGCTGGGGCTCTCTTGTGCTACCTCTAGTCACTGCTTCAGAAAACTTAGTGGTGTAAGAAGTGGTAATGTTAAATTGAATGTTTTTCAGCTATTTCTAAATCTGACTTAAACCCGTTGTCTTCCCACAGATCTAGAAATTGTTGGTTTTGTAGATATAGCTGACATTTCTAGCCCTCCTGTCTTGTCCAGACACTTGGTACTGCCCATTGCACTGAACAGAGGTAAGCAAGTTTTGTTTCTTTCAGCAAAAACCACATTTAACTTCCCTTATAATGTCTGTGATGGTTTAGACTAGAAGCACAGGTCTTATGCTTTATCAAAATGCCAGATGTCTTTAAAGACATGTTTGTCTGGTTACATTAAAATTAAATCCTTGAACACAAGCTCTTTCTTTTTTTGAATACTGTGTTCTTTAGAAAGTTAATAGAGGGAATGGTGTCCTTATGTTGTCATTATTAATAGACATGCTAAACTTAAAGCTAAAAATAGTTAAGGGCCATGAAATATTCAAGATAAACATTTAATGCCAGCATCTAATTGGTTCTTGAGATGATGTGTTGTCATTAAGATCAGATTTTTCACAACAACTCGATTGCTCAGTTGTACTGGAGCATTAATTGTGGCTCATTGGGGCTAAGTATATACGTGTCTGTACAAATGACTGGGATAGGCTTGGAGGATGGTTAAGGATGTTACTGATCTGCAGCTAATTGTATGCATCTGTGTGCATTTAGAAGTTCTCCTTTCCTTTTATCATGGCTTTGGAGGGCAGCAAAGGGAAGTGAGATTTCTCTTGGTAAAAAAGAATAAAAGCTTCAGATATGCTTTTTATCATGCCAGGCCTTTCACCTTAGAAGATATTAACAGTTAAATCACAGCTGTGAGTCCAGTGACTAAAACATAGTAAGTTTCTCCTAATGACCTCAAATAGCCATAGGAGAGAGGAGGACTTGAAATTCAGGATACTTTTTGGTTCAGAAGCAGCCATGTATTCATTGCCAGACTCTTGGTGCCATTTCACTTACAGTTTCTTTGAGGTGGAGGTTTTATTTGCAGGTTTTTTGGTAACTCTGTTTTGCGAGTAGGACGCAGTGGCATATTTATATAACATTATAATGCCACTTTGCCCAGACAGATCATTCAGCAGCTGTTTGTTCTACAGAAGTATTAATGGACTCTTGCATGGCAGAGGATAAGAACGTGGCATCACGGAAATAGAACTAGGGTGTTTGAATTTATTCTTTGAATTTATTCTTACATTGTCTCTTTGTTTGCATTCATTCTTCCTCAGAAGGTGATGAGGTGGGACCTGGGATCACAGATGACACCGAAGATGAGAATTCAGCTAATCAGATTGCTGGGAAAATCCCCAACTTCTGTGTTTTATTACATGGCAGCCTGAAAGTGGAAGGCATGGTGGCTGTCGTCCAGTTGGGGTATGGAGCTGGATGTCTGCCTGAAAAATCTCTTACTTTGCTCATTTATGCTTTATTTATAAATTATGCTTATTTATATCTGTATTCTGTACAGAACTCTACACTGCTAGACAAAGCTGTGCTTTTTAAATTGTGGATATGTTTCTGCCAGTATAAATTACAAATAGTGACCCTCCACACAGTGGGAGGGGGGTGGATTGTAGGCAACGAGAGGAGGCAGGTTTTCAGCCTTTGAGATTTGCTCTTTTCCATAGGCCAGAGTGGTACGGAATGCTCTATTCCCAAGCTGACAGCAAGAAGAAATCAAACCTCATGATGTCACTTTTTGAGCCTGGTCCTGAGCCCCTTCCGTGGCTGGGGAAGATGGCACAGCTTGGACCTATTTCAGGTATCGGGCAGGCTCATTTGGATAACTCTTACACATTCAGTGTTTTCTTGTGTGAATGACCTTGCCGAGTCTTAGTTGTTAAGTTTTGATTTTCTTTCCCCCCTCCTAGATGCGAAAGAAAATCCTTATGGAGAGGATGACAATAAGAGCCCTTTCCCCTTGCAGCCCAAGAACAAGCGCAGTTACGCGCAGAATGTTACCGTCTGGATTAAACCAAGTGGCCTCCAGGTAACGATGCAGGTTTTGGACTTGCTGGTTTCCTTGGATGAGCAGTAGCCATCTGACCAGCCGAGAGGACTCTGTCTGGGTCTTGTCCATTTAATGTAATTGTTTCATTGCTTTTCTTTCGTTTTTATAAACTGGGCCTCTTCAAAACGCCATGATTAAAATGCACTCAGAAAACATAGCTTGTTTAATGAAAGCTGTGTCTCCAGTGTAACATCTGGCTTAGTTTATTTGATTTAGTATAATTACCATTTATGTTTCAGCCTTTGTGAACTGCGGTCTTGTGCATTTAACTGTTTATTTAGCAATAAACAGTTGAGGATATTTTTCTGCAGCTTCCCCAGCAGTTGCCAAGATTTTTTAATTATTTGTTTTTTCCTTTTCTGCAGACAGATGTACAGAAGATCTTGAGAAACGCAAGGAAACTCCCTGAGAAAACTCAAACCTTCTACAAAGTGAGTAATGTTTCAGAGGGGCCCACGTTTGGTCCGTAGTGATAGTGGTGCATGTGACAGAGGAACACACTCTGTCTGTGTCCATGGGATGTTCTCTGTGAGCTTGTAGGGCTCTGCAAATCCTACGTGGTTCTGTGAAAGAAACATCTTGTGTCCATTTTACAGACTAGTTAAGGTGAGGTTAAACGTTTCCAGATGCCCCTTGTGATCCCTCCTACTTCCTTGCTGAACTTCTTTGCAGATCTTCTGCTGTTGTTCAGGCAGAAATAAACTGAGGGACCAGAGAGGAATAAAATGCAGGTGTCCTTCTGAGTCTGAGAGCGTCTCCTGCATTTTTTTTCTATGACTGAAGCAGAGAAATACAAAATTCTAGGCACATTTGGCCACATTGTCTAGATGATAATCTAGACCATAGCTGGAGGTAACTGTAAGCTTAGTTTGGAAGCAGTTTATTGTTGTAGCCCATAGGGACTTCAGGACTGAATACCCTGCCTCGATGCACATAAGCCCTCATCAGTTTATAGTGAAGAAAAATGAATATATACACATTTTGCTGGATACTGTGATTAAAAGCAGGAATAAGTTGGAGGCAACCCCCAGCTGGGACACAGACAAAATAGGCAGGTACAATAGCTGAATGCACAGGAGGGAGAAGTGGAGATTTATAGGAAGGAAAAGCCCAGCTGTTTAGTTGTGCTGCTGTGATCCTCGGCCCTGAAGCATTTTTTTTATCTGGTGAGCAGTGGGCAGTTCCCAGCAGCTGTACTGGTCGCTCAGGTTATTTTCCTTTAAGCGAATAAGCTTGCCATGAAAAAAATAAACCCAGTTTCTTATGTAAATGGTTTTAAAAGGAAGGTGGTTTTTTTTTTTTCCTTCTTTGCAGGAACTTAATCGTTTACGAAAGGCAGCTCTGGCCTTTGGCTTTTTGGACCTGTTGAAAGGGGTGGCAGACATGCTGGAGAGGGAGTGCACCCTGCTGCCCGACACGGCTCATCCCGACGCGGCCTTTCAGCTCAGCCACGCCGCTCAGCAGCTCAAAGTGGCAAGTACCGGAGCTTCGGAATACGCTGCCTACGAGCAGAACATCGCTCCGCTGCAGACAGACTTTTCCAGTAGCAGCACTGAAAGGATGTGATCTCTCCCTTTCGGGAACTTCTCTAGATTTAAGAATCAAGCGGTTCACGTTTTCTTGTCTTGTTTACTTTCTAGGGCCTGTTTAATCAAAACAGGGTCTCTTACCTCCGTCAGTGCTCTCTAAAAAAAAAAACAAAAACAAACGTAGCTAGGTTTTTTGAGATGGTTTTAGTCAGACCTGGAAACAGGGGAAAGTGTCCCAAAGTCAATTACTGTATAAAGTTACTCAGTGCGTGTGAGAAGAGAAAGAAAATGCCATCGTTGGCCACATTGGCTCGTGGCTTTTGGCCTCCCTAAAATGTGGTTACTACATGACTGAACTCCCTGGTATCCTAAGAGGCAGCTCCTTTATACACCAACTTGATTAGTCCAAAGAAAACATGTGTGAAATCAGATACACGGCTAATTTCAGGGTGTTGTCACTCGTTTTATATTCAGTTTGAAATCCAGTCTGCGCTGCCGTAACGAGGGTTATCACTTGCATTGCAATGCTTATGCTTGTGAAAGTAACTTAATCTTGCGAGACGAGTTTTTTTTATTTGTGTAAGATGAATAAAGATTAAATCTTCATGAAGATTCAATTTGGCCTTTTTCCATTTTCACAGCAACTCAGCTGTGTGGCCTAAAGCATTGCCCTGGCGAAGTGCAGGCAGTTCGGCTCCCAGTTCGTTTATCATAAGAGTTAAGTAATAAATGATACAACTTGTCCCATTCAGGGAAGGAATAAACAACTGCACTAAAGCAAAATGTGGTTGTAAATCTTTATTAATAGAAACACATTCTTTCTGAAGGATTAAAATTCAGTAGTGTAAGATCCATGACAGCTTGCACTAGGTACCACAGTTTCACTGAGGAATATCATGTATGAATACACGTGGATTTCATAACAGAAGTTTAAATGCCCAGTGAAGAAATGAAGTATGAAAGTGATCCTTGCTGTTCTATTAATTACTCTGCAAATTCAATCCTTTGAGATTCTTCAAACACAGGTAGGGTGTGTGCTACAGTGAAACTGTGTGTGATTAACACTGAACCCTTCTGAGTACAGGGAGCTGCACTCTCCTTTGAGTGAGAGCCTCAAGTATCGCTCAAGAGAAGTCGCAGCCTTTCTCTTGTGGAGAGAACACATTTGTGAAATGCAGCGTGGAGCTTGTACCAGTTCTTTGTTAATCTCCTTCTAATGCTATTTCCCTTCCTTTACAGTAACAATCACTTGGGTCCGTATCACAAACAGTGAGCTGTTTGTCACCTTTAATACAGAAAATAGAACTTTCTGGAGGATTCATATCATTTTACAGTAGAAAAAGATAAATAGTAACATGGCACTAAGCTAATCTCAACTTCAGTGCCTGTTCTGGACTGCTGGCATTTGCATTTCCCCAGGGGCAGTGGCAGTTATTGTGAAAAAAATCTGTTCATAACCACAGTATGGTTTAAAGCAGGTTTTTTTGTAACTGGATGAAGGAGGCCAGAGGGACGTGGAATTAACTACAGGAAGCTAAGTGTGAAGAAATCAAGCAACTGAAACAAAGGTTTCCAGGTAAGAGAGTAGATGACTTGGAATGTGGGGGGACCTTCTCTTTTTGTTGTTGTTGCTGTTGTTTAAAGCAAGCACAGAGGAAAGGGTCCCTTCAGACCCTGTGTGGGATCTCCCTGACAGAGATTTGATACATGCTATCAAAATAATAAACAGTTTATTTGACCCACTGCTCCATCCCACCAGGGGCCAGCCAATAAATTAGATACACCAACTTCTCCTCTGCACCCCTAAGTTTAAGCAGGAAAGCAACCTTTACTGCCTTTCCCATGACTATAAATAAATACAGGAGCTACAGCCCTGCCAGGAATGATCAGAGGAGCCCAGTCTCCCATGGAAGTTCCATGTTTTCCCTTTGCCTGGCTGGCATGAAGTTCTGCCAGGGTTTGCTCACATACTAGAAGAGCTGGTACCTGTGTTTCTTTATTTTGTTATGTTTCAGTGCTTGTGTTTCCAATCAGAAAAGTGTTTCTGACCATGTCACAGAGTGGCAGCTTCCTTCCCCTAATGGCTGGAAAAGGATTTGTTGGTATGGGAATGCTCAGATCCATACAGTGCTCCTTTTCTGTTAAGGCTAAACTAGAAACAGACTAAGTTGGTAGCATTTAAATTGACATTAGCTATTTCCAGTACAAATTCTGCAGCATCAGTAGGCTGCAGAAGAAAAGTTCCTGCCATCAAGATGCACCCTAGGAACAGCATGGGCCAGCTAATAGTATATCCTGACATCAGAAGCCCTATCTGCATGCAATATTGAAAGAGCAAATATCCAATTTAAAGATAAACACTATTTCTATTTAGTGCTGCTCCACTGTTTATAAGCATATTATATGCAGATAATAGGATTTCTTTCTAATATGGTAGTCGACAGGATACAAGTTCAAATGTTACTGTTCAATGGTAAATGCCATGCATACATGATTGGGAGGGAACGAAATACAGTATATGGGAATGTTACCTGAATTCACTATGAAATCTAGCATGATCATTTCATTTTACAAAATTCTTTACATTACAGTGGGTAAAACCGTAAGAATTAGAGGCTTATCTTGTCACTGAGATAAGTTAGATAAGAAAGTTGCAAGTCCTTCTTTACTTCATCTTTCTCTTCTTTGGTCCCAGGTGCTGTTTCCTTTGCTTGTAGAGATGACGGAAGTTTACAAATACCCCTGGAAAAGGTAAGACATTATTGAATCTTTTTAATGCTAGATGGCTGTACCAAATTTAAAAAAAAAAACCAAAACCCAAGCAAATATACCACCACACGAAAAACCTTGGTTTGAGGGTGTGTATAGCTCTGAAAGCTAAAGCAAGTTTTTTGTGGCTGGGTGAGGCAGGAGTTGCTGTTTGGTGCCTGGCTGCTCAGAAGGCTGGTTTGTCACTTTTTTAAAAGTTGGGAAAGGATCAAACAAGTATTTCAGAGTGAAACTTGATAAAAGGTATTCTTTCAGCACTGTCTGTAAAAGGGAGAAGTCTAATGAAAGCTCAGTTTAAAATTCTAAATTTGATTTAGTGAGTTGTGAATACCCAGACATACAGGAAGTGCATGCTACCAAGTTAACTTATATTTAAAAATGTAACACCAGAAAACACATATGTAGCAAGCAGCATTCTTCTTTAAAAACTAAGGCTACTAAAGAGCCTTCTATATTGTTTCCTGGAAAAACATGGCTTCATGTTGCATTAGTGATTATAATCCAGTTTAGTTAAACATTGCTTTAATTTAAAATTATGTTTAAATTTTCACTAAATCATTCTAAAGCTCAAATGCCATGTAAAAGGTGAGTCTAAGCATACTGTAGTTATAAATACAGTAAAAATTATTCTTTTAACCCAAGTGATCAGAAGATAATGCTAATTTTTTACCAAGGTCATCTTCTTTTGGAGCTAATCAGTGCTAGTTGTACCTACGTTCCCCTCCATCTCTGACAAATTTATATAAACAAGCAACAAGGATAATGCTTAACCTCAAACAAATTTGTGTTGCCATGATCCCCAAAATGCTAGAATTTAATTGCCTTCAGAAAGCATACATATTTAGAGGAAACTGGCCTTTTTATATCAATAGTGAGAACTACAATTAAGTGTCTTACCTAAAAACAAGGCTATAAGGTATATCTGAAGCAAAAATGAAAACTGGATTGTGACGTTCAGTGGATTTGGCAGTCCCAGACTATATTTCCCTGTTTCACTGAAGATGGGAATGGACTGAATGATACAGACAGCTGAAAGCAGAAGGCCACCATCATTAGCAAACACAGATAAAATATACAACTGCCCAGCCCACAACATCAACTTTTTCAGGCTATTTTCTTCTTATTTGCTAGCTCCTATTAATTATACCAATTTTAAAGCTGCTTTTTTTTTTTTTTTTTTAACATGCAGTATGATGGGAAGCAGCTCTCTCAGGCAGTGTAGCAATTAAGCTATAAAAGTGGACTTGCCTGGTGAGATGCTGTTTTTCTTCACAAGTGGAGCCTGCTGGGCCCACACCAGCAGTATTTACCATGCAAAAATAGGCACAGCAATGAGAAAAGCACGTTCTTTCCCGTGTCTGGAGTTGGGCAATGCCCAAGCCTACTCCTTGCTGATAGAAACAGGTTCAGACGGGTATGATTACAACACATTTCTTACAGATAGATGCTGAGTGCTGATAAGCTGCTTAAATAAATTAAAATTTCAAATAATCCAGGCTTGTTAAGGCAGAAGAGTTCACTGTAAAGCGTCCCTACTCTAGAAGGGGCACAGCAAGAAGACTAGAGGCTTCTTCCATGGAGCAGTCACTCTCCAAGCAGAAATGGAGCAGAGCCCATGCCTGCCTTGGAACAGACTATGCTGCTTTCAGAGGAAGAACTGACCACTGCCTGTTCTGTGCAGTGATTTACAAGATAATGTCCAGATCTGTGAGCTGGTGTGAGCCCAAGCCAGGCTGACCAAGTCAGGTCTAGCAGATAAAAGCAAATGCACTGCTTAGGATCAGCAGAGGCGAGTGAGCGTTGTTGTCTCGTGCCGCTCGCAGGGACTGTCAGGTCAACTTTTGTTGCCTTTACTTTCCTCTCCAGTACCCAAAAGGAAGACTTCTTCTCACATCAAATTGAAAAAAATATTTGATTCAGTAAGAAAGACAAAAATGCTTACATCTGGTTCAGCTCTGAGCAACTATCTGTTTATCTGCTGTTCTATTATATTTTTCTTCAGTCCAGCAGCCAAACAAAAAATTGAGTTATTTGCCCAGCCTTGACTTGGTTGGTTATTAAATTGTCTTTTTTTGGACGTACCTTCTGCCAAACCTCCTAAAGGGTAGAGAGGGATCCAGGTAGTGTAACGGAGCCAGGTTAGTGGTTTCCATTCAATACCGATACATGAAAGCATGTAATATGGATACCTAAAGCCAATTCAGTGTGAGAAGAAACAGATGCTGTTTAAAAGGGAAGCTGCTGCTAGAATTAGTCTTGCATATATCTGCTGTACAGAACAGGCAATATAATTCCAAATGACACAAGAAGAGTCAAAAATTGTTCCTATGGATCATGATGGACACACCCTTGTTTGGCAGTTTACAGAACTGATGCTATTATTCTGACCACATGGATTAATCCAATTGCCTGAGTTGCCTAATAAAACCTTCAAAATACTTCTGTTGAAAGAGAAAACACAGCATAGTGCAGCTTATTTGACAATGGAAATCCAAAGCAACAGGTTTCCCTAGGTTCAGGGCAGTATTATTTTCAGACTCCAGCCTTTAGCAGGTGGGGCAACCCAGGAAGGCTGTGATAGTCTGTGTCTCTAAAGGAGATTTTACTAGAGCCACTCTTCCAAAAGGTATAAGGATCAAAATTTGTAAAAGCTTCTTGTGTACACAAGAACTACTACTAGAGGAAAAATCCCACAAACCTGAACAGCTCAATGATACTCCAGAAATAAAATATGAAGAACACCACAGGTTTGCTCTGCATTTCCTCTAAGCTTCCGAGGACAACAAACAAAATAAAATTTCTTCCAAATACCTGTTTAAGAAAAACAAATTAAGGAACAGTCAAACTTTTCATCAAAAGAAAGAGCAAGTCCTTGCTGTCAAAACCACACAGGGTATCTATTCTTCACACCTAAAACATATACTGAGCACCTACCTAACTCTGCAGCTGAGCTGTGACCTGCTTCTTAGGAGTTTAGGTGCAATCCAAGGGACATAGTCTTAAATCATCTATCCTCATGCTTTATGCACAACAACCACAACCAGGATAAAAAGGGCACTGGCACCAAATCAAAATCACGTACTTTTCATTGGCTGCTGCCCTGAACCACTTTACCTAGGTGACAGAAGAAGGCAGCCTGCCACAGCTGAGACTGGAAAGCACAAATTCCTGCCTTCTGAATAATAAATTCCCATATCCAGCACCAGTGAGGTCGTATCACTTCTTTTAGCAGAGTCTCAACACTTTAAACACAGAGAGAGGGAGGGGAGCAAGAAGAATCTTAAACCATTACCTGCACTACAGCAGGTATCAGTGGTGATCTGACTAGTCCTATTAGGGAATTCATGATCTCCATTAACGCCAGGGTCTGACAGAAATACATCATGTCAGCAATAGTGTGGAAAGTATCATAGAAGGAATCTGTAAGACACAGGAAACAGTTTTAGAGAACCAATGGTTTTCCACATTCAGGAAGCTGGTGCAGCAGCAAAGCTTTTAATAACAGGATTCTATCTGGATTTGAAAAAGAAAATATTATGCATAATTATCTAACTTCTTTAGAGGCCTTATCTTGAAGTCATAGCAGTTAGGCCAGAAACACTGCTCAAGTGCTCTTTTTCATAAACAGAAAGAGCAAGAGCTATTTCAGTAATTACCAAAAAAAGTGATAGCGCTGTTACCTCAATAGGATAAAGCATTCTCACTTCAAAAACAAAATATTCTGCCCAGCTCATTTTCAAAAATACTAACACTGCAGCAAGCGAGACATTTTGCTCCAACTGATTTCTTTACATGTAATTTTGGCAAAGTACAAGCATCACTCATCAGAACACACAGCTGTGATTTACAAGAGGACAGTGTTTTCCTCTCCTTGACACCGTGATGACTTTTTGAGAGGCTTTTGTGTGTGCTTCAGTGATGCTTTTACAGTTTTGTTTCTTAAATATGTCTTCCTGTAGAGTTCACTATTTAGGAAGTATTTAAAACAACACAAAAACCAAAAACCCCAACGTAAATAAAAAAAAGTCCTTAATACTTGCCTTTTCCTAAGATGAACAGCCGTACTGTCATGTTCACAAATATCCACGAGAATCCCAAAAACTGTACAAGATTATACATAACTAAGTATCCCTTCTTCAGGTGTTTGAAAGCTAAAATCAACAATAAACACATTAGGTGAGCAGAGCACAATGGTAACACTCCTGCAAAGACTACAACTGCAACTCACAGGCTTTCTGGGAGAATAAAGCTTAGAAGAAACATGGGAGTTACTGATTGTGATAGTTCATAATACAAAGATCCCCCTCCAAGATGCATCAAACCAGACATAATTGCTCGATAAAACCTCTGTATAAGAGTGACAGAAGCTTTCTAAGCCCACCTTAGATACTAGAAAGGTATGGTTACTTACGGTCTTTTGGAACTCTGGATTCTATTTTCATTTTGTTAATCTTTTCTTCTTCCTTAAGATGAAGGATAAGGTTTTAAAGACTGTTACTGTAATTAGCAAGTGATTTGTTAACTATACTGCAAAGCTACTGGGTTTAAAACTCAGCTAAGCAGCCAGTTGCTAGAGGGTTTAAATTTTCACCTGCATAAAGCAGCACATTCCTCATCCAGAAATTATGGTGTGGTAAAAGCCAGAGGGTATTAACTAGGTATCCTACCTTCACTATGTATGTTTTTCTAGTAATTAGGTGCTTTGCCGAAAAAGCCTGCTGTTTTCTGTGTTAATTCTCAGTTATTAATTTTACTTAGAGCTTTTCCTTAAAACATTTCATGATCCACCAGTGGCCTGAAGGGAACTGGGCTCTCTGCCTGCCCTTCACTGCTGCCTTCTGGCTCCTGCCACTGCAGCAGCCCTTTCTCCTCCGCGCTGAGCGGCTGTGGAGGGGAACAGGGCAGCACTTGATGTAACACAGATTTGCAGAAATGGAGTCTGGTGAAGAGTTTTCCAAGATGGTCTTTCTCCTCCCTGCTGCATTAAGCTGCTCGAGCTTACCAGATGGCGGGAACACACGTTCAGGGACAGCCCAGTGGCTCAGGAAAGCCTCAGAAATCCCTGCTTTCCAGACAAGCAATAGCTGGGACTAGCACCTCCTGGCTCCACATGGCTTATGGATATGATCTACATATGGATTGGGACATGGGCTGCTCAGGCATAGGACAAGGGATACAGACTCTGAGCAGTTCAGATTCAAGCTGTTGCTTTTTCCAGCCAGAAGAGTCCCTATTTCTGAACTCCTGCTTACAATCTGAGGTGTTTAACCAATTCTACGTGGGATCTGTGTGAAACAACATTAACAATCATCATGCCAGACAACTCCAGGTAAATGAAGAACACAAGTTTGAGCACAGGAGAACAGCTACCCTTGCTTTGCAGTGGCAGCACAAGCCACATGTGCCCACCAGACTGACCTTCTCCTTCAGTTCCATTTCAGCATCCGATTCATCTAACCAGCGGTCGAAGTCAGGAGCTAAGAAGAGTGGGCGCTTCTCTTGCTTGGTGAGTCTCTCCCACCAGTTACTCTCTTTTTTCTGCACAGTGATGTTCAGTTGCCTTTGAGTCACCCTGCACACGGGCTGAGGGCAGAGATGGGAGCACAGATCAGCAAAAGTTCTAGGAAATAAGCTCTGAGACTGAGTTGATACCCGAGCTCTCCTTACCCAGGAGGCAGAGATGACATGGACTGCTGCAGCATTAAACATCTCTCTGCCACCCAAGGCATGGAAGCAAAGGGCAGCCTAGTTGAAGATGGCAACTGTGATGGCTCTAGGACTTGATAAGCAGCTTGAAAGTCTGTCCATACCACACAGTATCAGTGGATCCCACCACAAAGAGCTAGCACAGACCCTAGGGGCAAGCCTTCCAAGGCAGAAAACTGCTTTAGACCTTCCACAGTAAGTACTGTGAGCCATCTACCCCCTCCAGCCAGTAGTAAAAATAGCACTACCATCAGGTCCATGTCCTGGGGACCCCACCTGACATCTGCAACAGCAGGAGGAAGAGCCAACAGCCTTAGGAAACACCCACAGACGGTGGTGAGCTGAAGCACCTAGCAGTGTGGTCACTGCCACCCCACAAGGCCTCTCCATCCCAGCCACACTCTGCATAACAGCAGCCCAGAACCTCTCCATCCTTACAGCCCACAGCATTGTGGCCTTAGGTGCCCACCTTTACTGCCACCATCCCACCTTGAGCCTACGCCAGGGTGCTGTGCACAGGACTGCCTCTCAAACCAGCTGAAACTGCTGCAGAAGAGCCATGAGCTCAGTTCTTAACTGAACAAATGACCCCACACTGCTTCTGTCAAGGCCATCTGGATGCTCTCAGGACATCTGAAGGCTGTAGCTGTAAATTACAGCTGCCAGCGCCTGGTCCTTGCCTGTCAGAAGCTCCATCTCTCACTGGTGGCCAGCCTGGCACCAGAAGAGGCACTCATGGTACACATCAAAGCTAAAAGAGAAGACCCCAGACTGCAATACTTCCCAGTCCCAACCATCTGTAGTTACACAGATTTCAGAGAGTTGGTTCTCCTCCAGCCCCTCCATGGTGACTCAGAGTGACTAGACTGTTGGAAGGAGGCTACTCTGCAGAAGCAAGGACTTGCCTTCCAGGACTGCCTGGCTCCCAGCACAGCCCGGGTCTGCCAGCACTGAGGACAAGCCTGGGCAGTGGTGGGCTCCTCTCTCCACGCTGTGGGCCAGGCAGCTGCTGCTTCACTGGACAGATGACAAACTGGTGACCAGACCCTGAAACCAAGGGATGCTCATTGTCTGCCACTCAACACCTGGTAGGAGCCACACAAGAAACCTACCTGTTGACAGGCCCTAGAAATCCACCCTCTGGTGATCTTCTCCCTTGTCAAGGTGAATAGTGGCTCCCAGTCTGGCTGCAGACACCCAGGCATAAGCAGCACAAATCCTGTACTGGGAGCAGAGCCCAGGCTTTTCCTGTACCCCTAACAGTTTTGAGAGGTAAAGATAGACTTTAAAGCCTGTGAGCAATGTGGAGAGGCTGCTCTTCCAGCCAAACTCTCTCTACTGGACTACAACAGCAATTAAGAAAAGATTTTGCAATAGGAGCCTCAGCATATCTGTACAGGCAACCTAAGAAATCTGCACAAGCCAGAAGCACTAGTTCTCATGAATTTATTTTGTTGGGTTGCAAAAGAAGCTAGGAAACATCACACTGACGCTTTGCAGCACAGCGTTCCCCTGCTCTCCAGTCAAGGCTACATCACACATCGCGTTGCCAGATACTCCCATTATTTTGCTGCTTTAAATTCTCAAAAAAAAAATAATTACAACTACTGTTTAACAACTGATACGTGTGATTTGCATCAGGGGAGGATGGTGGCTGCGCAGCGGGACAGGCGACTTCTAGTTTGCAGCAGTTACAGAGTCACCAGGAAAATCTAAATGGCACATGGTGAACTTTACGTGCAGTTTTTAAAAAATTACTTTTTCTCTGCAAGAATTAGAAAAGGAAAAATACCTACTTTAGGCTCAACGGGTTCTAGGAACTCGATCTGAAACTCGTAGATGTTGTCCCCTTTGGCACCATGACCCTGAGCTAAAAGACAAGAATTAACAGTCACCGTGAAGGTCCCAGCCCGTTCCACACACACCCCACCAGCGAAGGAGGCTTTGTATAGAGAAGTGCTCAGCAATTATTTACAGTGCTTCCCCCTGCCCTGCTGGGAAGCAAGGGGAAGCCACATGATAGCAGGGAAGACACAAACAGCCCAAAAAAAAAGGCTCGGATGTGCCATCACTGGAGTTGGCAGCCAAAGCTGTTGCCACTCTGCACAGGGCTGGAAAAGGCTCCTCGATTGCAGGAAGGAAGTGTGAGAGATTCCCAAAAGGAGGGCTCCAAATGCTCCTCAGGTCTTGCTTGAATCCGACTGGGAAGCCCCTGTGGCAGTGGCCTTTGGGGGACTGGACCTCCACATCGGTAAGCGATCACCCAGGGACGGTGATTGGATGGTCTCTGGTGGGTCCATAGGGGCACCATGAGGGAGGCCCACCTCTCCTCTCCCGCATACGTGGGGTCTCATCCCCAGAAGGGCTCCAAAAACCTGTCCTCTGAGTTGAGTTTCCACCCTTCCACACCGTAAACTGATCCTGAAGTGAAGACGATGTGCAACAACCTCCCCCTATCAAATGGCCCTGGCTGTGGCTCACCAGGGAGGCCAAGACACCGCCGAGGCAACGTGTTGGAAAGAAAACCAACGAATAAATGAGAAAAACCCCAAATAAAACCAGTCGTGGGACATCCTCTGTGTGACCAGGATAAGGCCACCAGCGTGAGGTGCTGGGGGGTGCAGCCACCCGGCTGGAACAAAACCCCCTTTCAGGAGGAGACCTGCTTTACCTTTCAAATCGAGCGCTGGCTCCCGACGCAGAGGTTTGATAACGGTGGCAAAACAAGGTCTTTGTGCAAGGAAAAAACCTGCTGCCGGCTATCTGCAGGGTGCAGCAGGGGCAGGACAGCAAAGACGTATGGAAATTTCATGGATATTTAAATACGGGAAGGTTGGGCGGTTGGTTTTTTTGTGGGGTTTTTTATTAGATAAGATACAACCTGCTCTTCCTACAGCGGTCTGTTGGTGGGTGCCCATCGTGGCATGGCTGGCACCCAGTGCAGAGCTCAGTAGATGCTGCTGAGGGGAGTGGTGGGGACTGGAGACCCTGGGGTTGGGTGCACCCCGTAGGGCTGCGGGGACCCCGGGATTAGAGGGACCCCGGAGCTGGGGGCACCCCATAGGACTGCGAGGACCCAAGGACTCAGGGACTGAGAGGATCCAGGGACTGAGGGGACCCCAGGGCTGGAAGGACCCCGAGACTGCGGGGAACCCCGGCCTCTCCTCCCAGGACACCGCACACGGGGGCGGGCCCAGGTCACTGCAGGACGACACCCTCCCCCCCCCCAATCCCCTCCGGTGGCGGGAGCCCTTACCTTTGAAATGCAGCACGTTGTCGATGATGGCGATGTCCGGGTGCTGCGGGAGGAGGAGGAGGAGGAGGAGGAAGACAAGCGTCAGGCGGCTGCTCTCTCACCCCAGGCCCGGGCCCAGCCCCGCCGCTGCCGTTATGCCCCCCTCACACTCCGCCCCCGCTCCCTCTCTCCTCCCCCCCCCCCCCCCGGTACCCCCCCCCCCCCCCCCCCCCCCCCCCCCCCCCGGTACCTGCACGTCACTCAGCTCCACGCGCAGGTAGAGCTCGCGGTGCCGCTGCGCCCAGTGCACGTGCGGCCGCAGGCTGGGGCCCGCCATGGCGCGCGCCCGCCACCCGGCTCCCCAGGCGTCACCGGGGGCGGGAGGAGGGGGGGGGGGGGGGGGGGGGGCCCCCNNCCCTGCTGCCCCGCTCCGCCTCCCGCGGGTCCAGCCGCCTCACGGAGCTCCTCCTGTTGTCCCCGGGTGTCGTCTGGTGCGTCCCGCCTCTCCCCTTCGGGGCCACTGCGTGTCTGTCCTCCCCACCCCGTGCCCTCAGGTGGCCGCGGGGGCGGTGACCCCAGGGAGAACACGCAGGTATTTTCACGGGCGCCGCTGGCTTCCAGCCCCCTCTGGCGTCCCCTCCCTTCAGCTGCCCGCACCCGTAGGGGTTTGCGTTGGGGAGCACCCTCCTCTTCCCACCCACCCATGGGCCGTCTCCTGCCACCGCTTCCCTGGGCAGCCCTTTCCAATGTCTGATGACCCTTTCCATGTTGAATTTTTTCTTAATATCCAATCTGAACCTCCCCTGGCGCAACT
>BJBW01007264.1:0-83150 GCA_004320125.1 Scolopax mira
TTTCCTTTCAAGTAGTTGTAGAGGGCAATGAGGCTCCCTCAGCCTCCTCCTCTCCAAACTAAACATGCCCAGTTCCCTCAGCCTCTCCTCATAGGACTTGTTCTCCAGACCCCTCACCAGCTTGGTGGCTCTCCTCTGGACAAGCTCCAGCACTTCAATGTCTCTCCTGTAGTGAGGGGAAAAACATGTAATGTAGCAGGAATAAGTCCTTGTTCCCTGGGAGTAAATTTATTTGTTTGCTTATCTGTTGAGTAATGGTTTGTTTGATTGCAGTTTGTCAGATCTGTGGTTTGGCTGCAATTTCGTGTTTGCAGAGTCTGTTTGAGGCTGTCTGTTCTGAGTAGGAAAAATGTCTTGCGGCTGAGGGGTGAAAAAGCCTTTCTGCTTTTAATCACTGCCAACAGTGTTAACAGTTTGTTAGCTGCCAAACCTCTGAAACAGGGTAAGGTTGACCTAGGTAGATGTTTCAGAAGACCAAGCAGTGACGAACTAGCAGTAGATGACAGGTTATTTGCAGTGAAAGAGCATTGCCCTTTCTGTCTTCAAGATGAGGGGAAAAGCAATGAAGGCAAGACTGAAAAGGCAGCACAGAAACCAAGAATTTGAATTGAGTTTAAAACCTTGCATGAAGCTTTTAAAAATCAAAAGTCAATAACTTTTTTTTTCCTTGTTTAAAAAAAATTGACATGGTACATGTGGGGTCACATGATAGCTGAGAATTTCACTCAAAGAGTCTATTGTGTATTTTCTAAAAGCATGTGTTTCGCATGTACAACAGCATATTTTCAACACAGATGTGATCCAGTTGAAGGCACAGCAATACACATTTCATTTAGGGAGACCAGACAGCAGTGATTTTTTTATCAGTAGGAGATCAGGGTTAGCTGCCTGAGAATTACAAGATGTAGTGCAACCACTTGCCCATTTTATGGGTTGTGGGATGTCAACCTCAGTATAATGTAGTAAGTTCTTAGACAGTTCTTTGGGGCAACTCAGCTTCTGTTTGCAAAATTAGCCACAAGTTTTGGGAATGATCTCACTAGAAGGTCTTGCTGAACCAAACTGCATTTACACCTCTTCTTGCAGGACTAACATAACATTTTAGTCATCTTCCTGGGCAACTGATAAAACAGGAATAGTAGAAAGGCTTCTTGACTCTTCATAATAATAAACACAGACATGTAAGCATTTATTAAGGTCATTGGACTGGCAGCAGAATCACAATCATAACTATACTCACTGTTTATTATGCATTTCTGTTATCCTTTAGAAAGGGAGTGGTTGAGCAGCAGAAAGAAGGGCTACTTGTTTGCCTTGACATTGCAGTCTCGGTCAGATCGAAGGCAATAGAAACAAGGGAAGAACATTTCTTCATCAGATGTTACCCTTTACTGGCAGTTACTGGCCAATGAAGATGGGAAAATTGGGATGGTAGGTAAGAACTGGAAAGAGAGGTAAAAAGAATTCTGAGAAAAGCAGGGAAGAAATTTCAGTGACGTAAATGAAGTTTAAGAAGGAGAAGAAGTGGACTATGTTAAAGGGAAATCATGTTTGAAAAACCTAAACTTCAAGAGTCCTTGCAGAGCGATCCAGATAGGTTGAAGCATTAGCCAATCATTAATGAAATAAAATTTAACAAGAAGGAATTTTGCATCTGGGATGCAGTAATACTGGGCACAAATATAAAGTGGGAAAGGAGCAGCTGAAGAGCAGCCCTGCAGAAAGGGATTTGGGGATGCTGGTTGAGAGCAGGCTCAACAGGAGTCAGCAGTGAGCCCTGGCAGCCAAGAGGGCAAACCACATCCTGCAGTGTGTTAAACAAAGCATAACCAGCTAGTCAAAAGAGGTAGATTATCCTGCTGTATTTAGTGTTGCTGCAGCCTCACCTTCAGTATTATGTGAACTTCTGGACCAGATGACTTCCAGGGGTCCCTTCCAACCTCAACTATTCTGTGATTCCATGATTCTATGGACTTGTGGTGGCCCAGGAAGATACTTAAAGTCATAGACTGAAAGCAAGTGTAGAGAAAAGAACTCATGAAGATGCAGTAGAGGCTTCTATTTCTATTCTGTCTCATGTTGAATTTTCTTTTTTAAGAAAGGTAATTGTTATTCATAACAATTTGTATTCATTCTAATGCATGTTCCTCACTTTTGTGTTTAAAAGTTTTGTTCATATTTTTGACATTTACTTATTCAGGAAAAAAAAAAGATTTTTCAAACCTCTAACTGCTTTTAACTGCCATCTCAGTGAACACTGTGCAGCAGCAAGCAACCCGTGCAATTTGGATTGGAAACTCTTAAGATTTATGGTTGTGCTGTTCCTTTTCAGTGCCTTTGGGAAGAATGATAGCTGGTGGCAGAGAGATAATCTGCAAACATATAAGGATCCACAATGAATAGAATAGTCTAGGATGAAGAAGATGTAGCTCATGTTTGTCTTGAATTTGCCCATAAGTGGTGTCTCATCTGGTATGTCAGCCACTTGAACTTGATCATCAAGAATTTCAAAACCTCTAGCCTCTACTTTTCTCTTAATTGTCTCTTCAAAACTGGGGAAATATCCCACCAATATGTGATCTGACTGTGACTGTGCAAAGGATCCTGGCTTGGATTACATCCAGCTGAGGTACACACAGGAGATCACAGCAGACTCTGCTTAAATGTATTTTCCCATCTGCTCTACCACTTTCATGTATTCTTGCATTTATCCATTGCTTCTGTGTCTCCTATCTCACCAGTGCTTTTCCTCGCTGTCAGGAGTTTAGTGCTACAAGCTGTTATAAACTATTGCAGACACTTTACTCCCCTCAGCGGTCCAGAAAAATGCAGAGTGTTTTTTCTTTTCCAGTTCTGGCTTACTGATGCTGAGCATCTGGGCTAATATGTGTCTGCTGGGCCTGTGAAGATCAGTGATGTCAACTTAGCAGCCCTATTACTTGGTAACTATGGCTGCACCTACTGCTTTGGTTTGTGAAAGTGTTAACAAGCCACTTGTTACTCTCAGTAAGTCTTCAATGATTCCTCAGTTATTGCTCAGCAATTAATTGTGATTATTATTTGTGAAATAATTAAATGTTCTGGCCATCTGAAGGGTGAAGATGAAAGACCCTTTTGTCAGATTTCTCTTTACAGTATTTGCAGATAAAAGAGGGAGAAGAATGGGGACTGAGGGTAGAACTTCTAAGCCATCAATCTTAGTTATTTGGCGACTGTTAAAATTTTTGGCTGCTGAACATGTCTCAGCCCTGGTCTTGCAGACTTAGATCATCCCAGTGCACATCCCATTGGATGTCTGATGATCATCCATTTTGTCTACACAAAACTACTTCTGAATACCAGTTCTGCACAACAGAGCTTCTAGGATGAACTACCTAGGCCCTCTGTGATTTGGCTCTGGTGGAAAATTGCTTCAGAAATCCTTCCCAACAGGCAGTATAAAAGATACATCAGGTATGTTTCTTGACACACTCCTTCAGCCCTGTGCTTGTAATATCTGCTTTTCACATATCTACATACTCTTATGTAGCAGCTCGGTTTCATAATTTAGAAACAGAACCACAGCTTTTAGTTACAATAATAAGACATAATGATACAACTTTGTTTTTTGCATATTTTTTATCTCTGTTACTTTTCCCTACAGTCCCCTTTTTGTCCTGCAGGTTCTACCAATATAGATATTACCATCTTTTAATTCCCAGACGAGTGGTCTTTTCCATCCCAAGCCTGAAGGCTCCGGGATTCTAACTACAGAAATAACAATACAGCTTGAAATTTTTCTAGGGAAAAAGTCTTTAAAAAAAAGGATTTTGGAAAACAGATGCTAGAAATGACCCATAACAGAAACTGCAAAATTTAGAGTATGTTTAGCTGCCAGGATCACAGAACCAGACTTGATCCCAGCAGGCATTGCTTGTAGCCGGGTTTTGTTCTACTGGGTTTTGATCTCTGGAAGCTAATGAGAATTAAGTGGGCTGTTTGCTTAGGAAAGTGTATGAGACATGGATTGGGGAAACTGTGCTCATGAAGTAGGTGACTTAAATATTGAGAGCATGTGAGGTGTTCGAATAAGAACTAGGTGCCAGTAAAGACCTTCCGACACATTGAGCTAGATCTCTCATAACCTACCTCTGCTATCTTCTGGCTTTTGTCCTGCTCAGAGCTAGTATGTAACTAATTGAGTGCAGCTGTAGCTGTCATTTGGCTCTGGCTCAGGACAATAACAGAACAGTACACCTCCTCTGGGCCAGACTGCGTTTGCTTGAGTCCTCTCTTCCCTGCTCCCATAATTTTAATTTCATAGATTACCCATCTACTTGGACAAAAATCAGGCTCATTTGCCCAGGCAGCTGACTGTGACTACAGATACCCAAACTGCTTAAAGAGAAAATAGAAATGGTCATTGTACATGCCCCAGATAAATAAGCAACCTTTGCTCTAGGTTATCATGGATTCCAGCTGACATATCCTCTGTCTGTGTCAGCTCTGGTGATGGTAGACTCTGTGTGTGTGATCCTGTGCCTGGTTGATGTCCCTGTGAGAACAGAGGAGGGAAGAGCTTTTAACTCTGGATCCAGAGCTCTGGCTGGACTCTTCCAGAGTTAAAAGCTCTTCCCAGACTCTTAGATGACTGGGTCTAGTACATGGAGGACAAAGACTTTGACAAACCCATGATGAATCACAGGGACCATCAGATGCAGACATCTCCCCTGTTACCTCCAGCAGGCAATTCTTTATGCTTCATGATGGCAGTAACCTGTTTAATTACAGGGGTACACAAATGTTTTTTCAACAGCATGCATCCTTCCTATAAAACATAAAATGCTCCAAAATACTGAATGTATTAGGGAGAAAAAAATTGCCTCCATGGGAAAAACTTGTTATTCTAGGAAACATCTGGGTATACTTTTTACCTACCTCAAGCTGAAGTAGAGCTTGTACAACTGCTGACACATTAGCTGAAATGAGAATAGTATGAGATGATAACTGGACAGGAGGGAAATCAGCCCAATCTCTTTTCCCTTCTCCAAGTACTCTTTCTGAGCAGAAAAGTTCATCATTCTTGCCATTTGTATGTGTGTATCTACATTTTAAATTTAATATGGTCTACTGTGCATCTCCAGTGAGAGCTTTTTATGGAAAGAAACAGGTATGGGGCTGTGACTCACAACTTTCCAGGGTGAAAGAAGAGTAACAAGAAGTCAAAGCCTCCAGATGTGACATGCACTGGATCCTGGACCAGGAGAGCTTATTTTGAGAGAGGAAGGGTTTAAGTAGCATAAGGCCAGTTCCCAGTCACTGACAAAAGAACAGGGACAGAATTGCCAGCATCACTAGACTGCTTTATTGGCAAAATGCCTAGGAGCTGGCTGTATGCTTATAAAATGATAAGAAAATAGAAATTGCTCTCAAAGGCCTTCAAAAATGATCCAGCGTTTGTCCTCAGATGCTCCCTCTTTTCCTCAAAGAGAGCAGCAAACAGGAGGTCCAAAACCTCATACATAGGCATCTGACTACATTGCAGTCAGGCAGTTGCCAGGCTCTTCATAGCACTTGCAGGATGTCTTCCCAGCATCTATGCAGGCATTATTACCCTCAGTCTGTATTAACCCTTTCTCAGAGCCTTCACCTCAGCCAAGCATCACTGGTCCTTTTAGTCCTATACCAGTAAATGAAACAAAGCCAGAGCCTCTGACATGGCCCTGAATACAGAAGGTTTGTAAGGCTAAATTTTCCCCTCTTCTACAGGAATAAAAAGGAAGACCTCATCTGTCATTTTGGTGGGCCAGTCCTTGGCCATTGGTATTTTCCAAACCTGCAGAAGACATTCAGGTGGCTCAGGTCAAAACTGTGCGAAGGAGTGTCCTAACAGTTAAGCAGCAGGCCAGGACTCAGTGCCATGCTATGGTCCTCAAAGACAAAATAAACTTAATACACAGCCATAATGCAGAACCTTAGCAATAGGAGACCTGTAGAAGAGTCTCTCGCTATAGAACCCAGCAGCAATTTTAGATCTACCACTTTCATTCTGGCTTGAGATAAACACAGTGGGATCTGGGATAATGCAAATGAGGCACGCATGGCCTTGATCTGGCTCAGTTCTGTCCCTGTCTCCATGATGATAACCATGGTGTTGTAGCTAACACTCAATTGTGTGGCGGTGGCAAAGTCTGGGGCAGTGGGCCAACACAGAGACACAATGCATGGCAGGTCCACTGCCAGTTAGGTCCGTGACTATAGATGGAAACAAAAGACAAAGGGAAATACAAGGCCCAGTTTCTGCATATAAAAGCTGCAGGTTTGCTTCCAAAGACAATGACACTATGGGCAGGCAGAAATGGAGCAAGAAGGAGCTGTGAGAAGGCTCACCGCCTATCAGCAGGAGGTTTATTAGCTGTGGGAGATCTGGCATGGTCAGATAGTCCTGACTTAGCATAAAGTTAGCTGGCACAAAGTTAGGTCATCAACATTTTTTGAGAACTATAAACTTACTTCACTGGCTCAAGTGTAAGTTTATCAGCACTAGGCATCATGTAGTGGGAGTGTTCTTACTGCAGCAGAGTCTGGACTTAATCTACAGCCAAACCCTAGACACAGCCAGTGAGAGCTGTAACTGAACAAGAAAAACGATAAGTGCACTAATGGTGAAAATTCAGGGAAAAAGAAGTCATTACAGCATGGGGGAGCAAACTGGCAAATATAAGTGCTGAGCAGAGGAATGAAAAGTATCCAAAATTCCAAGTGATTAGAGAGGCATGATGTTATACACAGCATATAGTATTCCTATGGATATCAAGTGCAGAGCATGCTGTGACAAATGTTTTGCAAATGGCCCAGTGGAAGTTGAAATATACAGACTTTACAGTTGGAAGACAAGTAAAAAACACAGTGAAGGAGCTTGTGACATGCTCCCTGTGATCCTTGATGTTCGTGTAGCCCACCAATAATTTCCTGCAGGCCAGAGAAATTTCAGTGATGCTTCCTTCTTACTGGACCATTCAACTAAGCAGAGGACCCATTCTGATGCCATCTGAATCCTCTTAAGGATATTCTGGAAAGATAAAGTACACAAAGAAGTGCTCCATTCCTCAGTTTTCCTTTAGGTAAGCAGCATCTCATTAGGATCTTATTAGGATGTCTTAGACCACACTTAAATCAAACCAGGCAAAGACAAGTAGAAATTACTAGTATTCATAGCATCCCAGTTGGACAATGCGGTTACTGTGTATATATATACTATATATTATAAAAAATATAGTGTTTATAAAGATGTCGATAAAGAAAAAATTATTTCACCTACTCATACTAAGTTTATGTCAGAAAGGTCTCTACTTTATTCAGGTGACTCCTGGTTCTAAGAAGGTGTCAGTTCCAGCCATTGGATACCCATTGCACATCACTTGGAGAGTCACTTTCAGGAGGTTCCCTACAGGAACTTCCATCAGCTCCCAAATTCAGTCCCATTGTGCAGGATTTTTCTTCAGATAATCTCAGATTGCCCTGGCATTTTTTTCTGGGTGGAGTATGTTAACCCTTGCAGAAAAACTCCCTTTAAATTTTTAGATGGACTTAGACATATCTTTCATCCTAATACTCATTCTGTTCTTTCTTAATGAGATAGTCTGGTTGTGCTTGTCTGTTAAGTAGAGGATTTTTTTCATATTCTTGGACTGTTAAACTACCGGTAATCTGGAAAATAAAGATGTCCATGCTTACAGCAAGGTAGAACTCTTCCCTGTTAGGAACTCACTGGTGCGTTTCAATGTGAAATGTGTCTTACACTGGATCTCCTTTATTGATTTATGTGTTTTAGAAAGAATATGTACCATAAACATCTAATTAGTGTACTGACAGCATATGTTGGCAGTTATTGGCTTGAATGGCACAGTAGATCATGGTGGCTGCCACTGGTACTTAAGTATGATGGACAGAAATGAAGAGGTAGTGACAGAGCACATCATACTACATTTTTTCAGTAAAGAAGGAACAAATAGAAATTTATAATCTCCACAGTCTTTTTGTACTGACTGACCTCTCTTCATATCTTAGACCCTTTCTCGACAAGTAGACCTGTTGTCATAACAAGTTCAGATCATCTGAGAAAAATGCATTTATCAAATTTCTTTGGAAAATATTTTTAGCTTCAAATGATTTGTGAGCTACAGTCTCCAGTTCAGTCATGTTGCAGATGACAGTTTATGTGGTGAAGGTTATTACCTTCCAAGTATTGAAACAATTCAAATTCAACAAGGCAAAGTTTGGAGGGAGACATAATATCTACTGCCAGACCAAGTGTCAGAGTTGGAAAAAACAAGTCTTCATATTGACTGCTTTTCCTCAGAAATAAGAAATGCTTGTGTGCCTAAGAACCTGTGTATTTTCTGTGCTATATAAGTTTATTTAAGAGCAGATAGCTGAATGACTGATAAACTAGCCAAAATAAAAGACTAAGTGTAGGATACCAGGTAGATTACTGAGTATATGGAAAGAAAGAGGAAACCATCAAAGTAATCATAAGGAAGACTTGTAGAAACGTGTATTTTTCCTGTGCTTTCTTTAAATGGGATTATATGTGCTAAATACAAACCTGCAAACAACATTTTTTATGATTTATTTTCATGTTGTTACATGTGAAAATATCCATGCTATGGATATATATATGGATATATAGCTATAATATACATGGTATTATGCAAAATGTTTTTAATAATTATTTGAAGACAAAAGAGTTTCAGATTAGCAAAGGGAATCAAGAGTTATTAAATTCATTAGAGAAGTTTGATTCATATTTCATTACAGGAAAATAAAACAGTAAAAAGGGGAAATTAGGCAGTGGAAAATAATATTTACTTTTTCCTGTCATAGAAACAGCTCTGAAAATCACCTGCTGTTGCAGGATTCCATGAGCTAATAGATTAAACTTTTCACAATTATTTTCAATTGTGATCTCAGTTGTCAAGAGTACATTGACGTTCTCCAATGAAATTGCCCCACAAACAGTACTAAATTCAATTGAGTTATTGACATGTTTATTGACAAAAGTATCGAATAACTTTGTCTATATGAATTGGATGGTCCACATTCCCAACCTATCTGTTTTCCTAAGTGTAAATCAGGCATAATATATCTCACATCTAACCAGTGTCAGATAAAAGTGACAGGAGCTATAACACATACAGACATATGCAGATGGCACCTGTACAGTTGCGGTGACTTAGTCCATTTTGAATTCCTGGCTACACAGGCCATTGAGATGGAGGCCAGTGACAGGCCTTGGTGCTTTGGTCAGACCACACTATGTCAGCTCACAGTGTTCCATTGACTTGCAGATGACCGGTGTTAACACCTGGCAGAATGATAGTGCCTGCTCATTGCCACCAAACAATTTAAAAACTCCAGTGGATTTACTGGGAGGATGGGAGGGAAAAGCCCAGCATCACTCTGTTGTGACTGTTGGAGAGGCCAAGGTGCACTCTGAATGCCTGCTTCAGTCAACATCACGACAAAACACATAAAACCCCTTATGATAATATGACAACTACTTAATATTTGGGGCCCTAAAACACCTGTAGAAGTGCAGTAAAATTAAAACTGTGTGGAAGGCCCTTTGTTTTCAGAATTCAGGTGTAATATCACTGCTAATATTATAACGGGTATATGCACGCATACATATATGTACATTTATACAGTCATAATTGCAGTGTGTACGCAAGATCACGGTTCATTGCATTTAATTTCCCTTTGTACTGGAACTTGCCTGAAATCATAGATATGCCCTCAAGCACAATAAAAACTCTGCGTATCCTTTCAGCAGGGACTATTATATTTAATATATTAAATATATATTTTTTCCATAAATATTGCTAGCTAGTGTATTTTCCTAAGTTTTTTTCAAACCAATGGAAAATTAGTTTCATTTTAAAGACTTCATGATAGCTACTTTTCCTCCAGAAAATTTGTCCTTTGTTCCTTTGACTTTCTTAAAAGAAATGAAGGCACAAAGCCATACATTATACCCAGATTTCTAAACAGTTTCAATTCCTAAGCTTTAAATTACCATAAGGCCATTTGATGCATCTATATTTCAAACAGTTATAATTAGAGAGATTTATATTTACATCTGGCACTATGACAGAGTTGTAACTAGCCTCTTTTGGATCCCATTGCCTAGTCCCAATCACATCTGACACTGCACTGGTAATGTAGAGGACTGGAGAGTGCTATTAGTGAACCATACTCCAGAGACAGACAGTTATAAATGGTACTTAGCATCAGAGTCAAGAAAATACTGTGTTATGTACTTAACAGATTTCCCGGGACTGTGTGGAAAAGAAAGCTATACATCTGTTGCCGAAAGAAGACATTAAAAAAATGTTTTCCCTCTATTTTGTATATATAGTTCCCACGTTGCATGTCAGAACAGGTTTTGAAGCAGAGTTGAGATCTTTTTGCATTCTCACAATGCAAAATATATAATGTAATAATTTTAATTTCAAATATGTTCACATGGTTATCTCCATGTACTTGTGATCTAAACATAAAATTACACTTTTAATATTAGACATAATAGCTACAGTTGGGAATATTGTGAATGAGACCTCCTCAAATCTTGGTGCAGCTGTGTGTTTCCTAAACTGCATTTGGGTGAAGAGTTCGGAGGCTGTGGTCTGAGTACACCTACTTCAGATGGCTCTGAGAGCATCCTTTGCAGCACTAGCAAGTGACTTTCTTCCCCCTCTAATGTGAGAAGATAGACTAGGAAAAATTCTTACAGTGAGTTTGAGATCTTATTTAGTATTCCTTGCAGGAAGCAACTATGCAGTGATCACAAGACTGCAGAGTCACCCTCACATAGCTTATACAAGGAAAGCTATCCATGTGTACCTGAAGCACATGGAGCAATTGGTTCACTTTGAAATCCAGGTGAAAGTAGCTGAGTATTAGCATGAAATTAATTTAATGGTCTGTGGAGAAGTATAGGGTTTTGTTCATTCTTCTTAAAGAGGTCAGCCAGTTAAAAATATGAAAAAGCTCTCAATTTTTTTAGGAAAGGTAACTATGACTAAATGACAGAAGAATATTTAGACTTTTTTTTTTTATATTTTTAATTGTTGCAGAAAAGCAACACTGGAAGACTAGCTTGGGGATAGAATATAGGGAGCCTGGTAAAAAAGTAAGATTACTGGAAGAAACTGTAGTCAGGCTGCGGTGACTTTTCTAAGTTCTTTCGAAAGACTGCAGAAAAATGCATGGGAATGACTCTAACAGTAAAGAACCGAATTGAAGAGGAGCCTAGGGGGGCTGAAGAGGGAATTATCAAGGACTCTCTGATATGAGACAATCAGAACAAGGTGTTATATTATATACATGAAATTACTGTGTTACTTTGATCAGTTAAAATTCTGATTCTGATTGAAGCAAATATTTATTAGCTTCCTTGCTTTTGAGTATTTAATGAAGGGCAACTGATATTGCAATAAATTACCTAAGAAAAATAAGTTTTTCAGCTTATACTAACAATTCATCCAAATGAAGTGTCTACAAACTGTACAAATGCAGATGGTGAGTGGAGAAAACACTGCTTTGTTCTGGAGATGAGAACAATATTGCAGGCAAAACGGGTTTGCTCTATTTCTAACAAAAGCTTCCGTCTGACGCACTTGATCTTGATGGTTTTAGGCTGCTGTAGGCAGAGGAAGTTAGCTGTAAAACTGCATTACAAAAATTCTGAAGATGTTGCACTCCACATAAGTTTTAATATGAAATAAAGAAAATTTTAAAGGCTAAGATGAATGGGCTGTCAGTCTGAAAGCAAAGGGAAAGCTAAATTTAAAAGTTGGACACAATTGTACACAAAAACTGTAATATTAGCACTGAAAGGAGAGCCACAGGAAGCAGAGGGTAAGGTGGTAAACTTCAGCCTTATGATAGCGAACTTATCTCCGCTCAGGGAATTTGTGAACTAAATGCATAGGGAAACAACCTACTGGAAAGGATTCAATTTGTAATTGGACCAAAGGAAAAAGTATCCATTATAGGATTAAAAAGAGGTCATGCTATGGTGTTGCTGAGTTGGTTCTCTCACTATTCTGTTCTGAGTCCCTTTTTGTATCACTCTCAGAAGTTGAGGAAAGTTGCAGGACAAGGATTGTTGCGGGGATGGACAACTGTGCTTTTAGCTTATATAAGATAGTTCTTCTTTACCTGTGGTTGAGGCTGAATGAAGAGATAGATAGGATTTGTGTGTGCATGTGTGTGTGTGTGTGGGGAATAGCAACTTCCCAAATATTTGCTGCACATAAAATCATAGAATCATAGAATGGTTTGAGTTGGAAGGGATCTTGAAGATCATCTAGTTACCACATCCTACCAGGGGCTGGGACACCTCCCACTATACCAGGTTGCTCAAAGCCCCATCCAACCTGACATCTGAGAACTTATTCCAGATGGTTTATCTCTCGGTGTAAACTACTTCCTTAGAGTGAGTTGGCAATGAGAACCTAGAAGAATGCATACAAAGAGGGGTAATGTGCACTTTGATAGTTATCACATTTCAGGTTTTTTGTGTCTTTGTTGACATATTATCTAACACAATTAAATATGTAAACAGCAGATAATGTTTATGATTACCGTTCCTCATTTGCCAGCATTTGAATAGTGAAAACCTTCATATCCCAGTGGATTTTAATTCCACTGGATTTTAAATTTCTTGTGGCACCAAGAATGTGACAGGTCTTCTCTTTATTCATGCTGATACAGTACTTCTTGTCCTTAAAACCTCATTCCTGCCTGGAACTGCTGCACAGACAAATTGCTCTATTCAACACTACAAACCTCCTGAGTCCTCCTGTCTGGAGTCCTAGGGCAGCATCTGATTTGAGGACAGAAATTGAAACTGTGCTTTTCTATTCACAAATCAAAAAATAAACTTATGTTTCTTTTATTTCAAAACTTGCCACTTCTCACAAACTTGCCAGTATCTGTCTTTGTTTCAAGACAAAGACTCTGCCTTTAAGCAGAGTATAGCCACTTAGTGGTGTGGAGAGAGAAATCATTTGTAGCTATCATCTCCTGCTGAAGTTGCTGCTATGGTTTATGTCTGCCATTAGCTGCACAGTAATAATGAAATTTGTTTCTGAAAATATATATGCTATCTATTCTAAATATTGCTATTTGGTTTATTAGAGAGCTTATTGCTTTCTTCCTATAAGGAACATTTGTAAGTGAGGTAAAAGCCTCCTGACTTCTTAGTTTCTTGAGGCCCCAGCAGAAAAGGTGTAGGGTTGTTATTGCTGCTACAATTGTAGAATGGCCAGAAGATCATAATAGTGTGTCACAAGAAAATGTTTTTAGTGAGATATTAGGCAGAGGTCTGGTGTATTTCTAAACTATATGTCAGGTCTTGAAAGTTTTCAATTGATTTGTCTCCAGGTTTAGTAAAGTGAAAATCTCTGTGGTAAAGGGTTATCACAAATAGATCAAGGCTCTGCAACTCACAGGAGTAATACTCGTATTGAGCACTTATATGTAGACCTCAAAGAGCTTTTAATCACCAGATGCTTAATGAATTTGCAGCAGATATCTTAGATAACAATTATAGCCTCCCTTTAATTCTCAGAGTATTTGTGGGCAGACTATAATTCTCTCAAACTGTTGAGATGTCTTTAAAGACTCAGATGTCTTTAAAGAATACATTCCAACTGTTACATTTCACACCTTAAAAATAATTCACACATCAACTTCTGCATTTATTTTCATGTAAGATAATCTAGAAAGTATTTAACTTTTATTGTGTTATTTAAAAATGTAACGCACACATGCATGATAGCAAAACCTTATTGGAAAATCTATTTATTATACATTTTCCTGTTCAGTAAAAAGATATATTGTTAACTGAGCGATAAAAGTTCATTTTTTAATGTAATTATTTTAAATAATTACATTATAGGTATTTGAAATTATATATGACGATGTCATTGCTACTAACCCTGTTAGTAATGGAAAGTGAGAAATATCTCCTTTGACTATATATACACTACATCTTTAACAATTTAAACAAATTAAAAGAGTAAAATAAAGAAATTACTCTTTATATGAAGAAAATATTTATGCCTTCAGGGTGTTAAATATTAGTTCTGGAATTCCAACACCAGAAATGTTCTTCTTTTAACAAAGACCTCAATAAAGGAAAGAAAGCAATAAAAAGCTGGACCATTACCTTTTAATGAAACCACACAAAGGGAAAACAGTGTATGCTGTCAGCTCTGAAATGAAGGAATCACACAGTCAAAACTTGCTGCAAGCTCGTTTAGAATGTACCATCTATATGTTATTAGAGGACTTATGGGTGGGGGTCACAAGGGGTCTGTAGCACTATCTGAGATCTGATCTTCACTGAAGGCTGCTTTTTAAATGCATGTGAAAACCTTCTCCTGCCTCCAACATGGAGTATTCAATAAAGAGTTGCACATCACAAAAATCACAAGCAATGACCTATGCCGTCTTGGAGATGCAAAGACAAACCAGTTGTGTCCATACATATATTGTCTATACCTGTACCTACATATATATGTGTATAACCTGATCATGCAGTAGTAACTTCTCACACCAAATGTGTTTGAAAGATGTAATAAGAGAAGACAGTTTTGATGGATGTTTTAAAAAATACAAGTAGTATTCACCTCCCTTCCTCTCAAACAAGAAAATGTCTATGTCGATCTGGGTGTTCACTTCTACCTTCCTAACAGACTAACCAAACCACATAGCAACCACAGCTATATACAAATAATCAAAGATCTATCAATGCCGTAACTACTGCTATCTGGTATTGAGGGACAAGCTGAATTACTTAATCTTTGAATGAAAAAATATGAGTGAAAGTCTTTTCAGTAAGAGAGCACGGTAGCTGGACCACACATGGGTTATAGATCCTGGTCCCCAACACTAATAAGGAACGGCCATTTTAGTGCTTGGGATGCTGTTCATAATCTACATAGTGGCATGGACTGATTCATAATCATACCCTCCAGTCAAACACTTGCTTAGAAGTTCCTCTATTATTTGTGAAGTATTTGCTGGTGCAAATTTGCACTGGCATTAGCACCATTGTCTAATCAGGCATTTCAGTTAGTGTCAATGCTAAGTCAAAAATATCTGCATGTAGTTCAGTCCATTTCTGCTTTTGCTTTCAATGAATGGTTTTGTTGTGCTTTTCACCTGATATGAAATATAAACCATTGCAATTAAAGGATTTTTATATAGTTATGCAAACTGCAAGGTAAAAAAGTCACAGGATATTCCTGTACAAATGTACAGCATGAGCTGCCTTTCTAAAATCATCAAGACGCTAAGAATTCTCACCAGCATTTCAGTTGTCGTTCAACCACTTTAAGCTATTCTGAAAGAATGTTTATTTAGAACATTTGTTCTTGTTTGCAAACATCCCACACCTCATATCTCTTTTGTTCTGACATGTGTAGGCATAGGGTAGTGCAGAGGTGGAACTTGAGATCTTTCTTCCTTTAGGAAGGATACTGCCTGTGTGTGCTTGTCACACATCAAAGTAACATGGTCTCTGAGTCTTGAGCAGATTGAAATGCTAATGCCCCTACATATAGTTTAATATTGCATAGAGGTCAGCGTTATGTGTAAAGGGGGAAAAATATATTTCTCCAAGGACAGATAATATTATTTATAACAGAGTTCTTGCAATTTTCAGTGATAGTATCAATTGTTTATAGCTCACTGAAACAAGAAGTTGAGTTGGTCTGATAAGGGATTGAGGCTTGGATCCAAGCCTGGGTCTTTTTACCAAGAACGCAGTAGAGTGTGTTGTAAGACTGTAGCCAGGGAGCTGCTGAAAAAAGTAGAGTAAATATTTTAGGTATACCTGGTTCTGTGGCAAAATCTTTATTAACATTAATGGTTTCAAGATTTCACCTCTACTGTGAGGCTGAAATATCATTTGTGCAGGGCATTTTTAAAGTAAAAGCCTTTGCTAATGCCAGAAATAGAGCATTGCCTGGACTTACTGAAAGTCTTAATTTTATTTTCATTTATGCATGTTATGTCTGCTAAGACAACCATTAATGGTGAAATAAAATTCTGATATGGTGATTTTGTTGATCTCTTAGGCGATTTTCTGCTATGAACACCATGGAGAGAACAGTAATTGAAACATGCAGTAGCATAGAAATAACTGATTTCAAAGTGGGAAGATTTTCCATTATACAATTTCATAATTAAAGCTCATTTAATGGTATTTCTTAGTTGCCAATTACACATAGATTAGCAGAAATGTAAATGAGTTGGAAGACAATGTGCAGGTTCCAGTAGCAATCTGAACCTACCCATCTGTATCCCTTTTATAACTTTTTTTGTGTGATAAGAGAAAATTAGAGAAAAGATGCAGAAAATGCAAAGGATTTATTTCTTATGGACTCTGCAGGACATAAAAAGGACTTATATTTTTACTAATGGTCTACCAGTGATACCTGCTGATATTCAGAAATTGTCCACATGGAACCCAGGATGTACTTACTGCATTTATTTAAGGGAGGGGTAATCATAGAATAGCCCCAAGCTCTATCTTCTCTCTCTCACTGTCACAGCCAAACCCCAAAAGCAGCTGCATTTGCAGATGTAGGAATTGGTTACCCTGACTACAATGGATTGCATGGAACATCTCAAAAGACTGTCACTAAAACTGTAATTTCAATTGATTACCTTTGTTTTAAAATGTAGTATGCTTTTTTTTTTTCTTTTTCCCACTCGGGTGATGTAAATTTTCCACTTCTTTTTTGGCCGCTAGTGTACCAGGTGTGTGTTCACACCTTGCAAAGGACAGGATAGGGTTTTTGTCCTTCTGCAAGAGGTATTCCTTCTGCATTCTGCAGGCGGCCGGCAGAGGGAGGTCACACGCCACGCTCGCCCCCGCGCCCCGCAGCTCGCCCGCCGGCACCAGCACCGCTTGGCTCGACTTCAGCAGGGGTTGGTCAGGTACCATTGACACGCCGAGAGAACGGGCAGGGCTATCTTAGTAACAAGAGTTAAAGGAATAGCTGTGTCCAGAGGTATATCAGCAGCTAACCAGTAGTAGAAGCCACCTACCCGGTGGGACAGAACTGTTTTGTCACTGTCCTTCTCATATCTCTGAAATAAGCAGAAAAACAACAACTTTTTTGGACCAAAATATAAATAACCAGAAAGAAAAAAACCAAAACATATAGCAAAAAGATAATGACAATCCTAATGACAATATTACTGAGATCAAGCTTACTTCTGACAAAGTGATTTTTGCTGTACTGCAGTGGTTGGGACTTCTGTTGTTTTGAAACACTTTCAAAAGGCCTGTATTGATAAGTGCAAGAGAACTGAAACTCTCTCAACTGAGTTTTTTTGAAGCTGCCTTTGCTACAAGTGTGAATATTCTAGAGGGGATTTCATTTTGAGTTAATTCTTCAGAAACATTTCATGGATACCAATAACAAGTAGCATTCCTCATGGATCAGCTCTGGAACCAGTGCTGTTTAACATCTGTGTTGGTGACATGACATGGACAGTGGGATCAAGTGCACTCTCAGCAAATTTGCCAACAACACCAAGATAGCTATTTGATGCAGTCGACACACTGGAGGGAAGGGATGCCATCCAGAGGGACCTGGACAGGCTGGAGAAGTGGGCCTGTGCAAACCTCATGAAGTTCAACCAGGCCAAGTGCAAGGCCCTGCACCTGGGATGTGGCAATCCCAGGCACAAATACAGGTTGGGCAGAGAGTGGCTGGAGAGCAGCCCTGATGAGAAGGACTTGGGGTTATTGGTGGATGAGAAACTCACCATGAGCTGGCAATGTGCACTGGCAGCCCAGAAAGCCAGCTGCATCCTGAGCTCCATCAAAAGAACAGTGTCCATCAGTTTTAGGGAGTTAATCCTGTCCGTCTACTCTGCTCTCATGAGACCCACCTGGAGCACTGCATCCAACTCTGGAGTCCCCAACACAAAAAGTACATGAACCTGTTGGAACAAGTCCAGCAGAGGGTCATGAAGATTATAAGAGAGCTGGAGCTTTATGACATGAGGACAGGCGGAGAGGAGAGGAGAGGAGAGGAGAGGAGAGGAGAGGAGAGGAGAGGAGAGGAGAGGAGAGGAGAGGCAAGGCTCTGGGGAGACCTTACAGCAGCCTACCCTTACCTAAAGGGGGCCTACAGGAATGATGGTGAGGGACTCTTTATCAGGGAGTGGAGTGATAGGACAAGGGGTAGTGGTTTTATACTGAAAGAGGGGAGATTTAGATTATATATTAGGAAGAACATTTTTACTGTGAGGGTGGTGAGACACTGAAACAGGTTGCACAGAGAATTCATGGATGCGCCATCCCTGGAATTGTTCAAGGACAGGATGGATGGAGCTTTGAGTAACCTGTTCTCGTGGGAGTTGTCCCAGCCCATGGGCAGGGGGGTTGGAACTTGATGATCTTTAAGCTCCCTTCCAAGCTGAACCATTTTATGATTCTGTCTCTGGCAAGTAGAAGCAGAATTCCTGAAGGACTTACGACAAAAAGGTTTATTTAAAAGCATAACCCCAAAAATCTCATGCATACATTTGTCTTGCTTAAATGTTCTGCAGGGAAATGTGCATCTGGAATGGTAAACTTGTGAAGGTACTTTACATCCAAGGTCTTTGATAGAACTAAAAAAACAGCAACCAACCAACGTCTTTCCCTGAAAAGATGGCTTTTATTCTTTTGAGCTCCCTTAGGGTGGAAGACCCTTATCAGCCATGAGAATAGGAAGATCTATTAGATATCTTGGGCTAAGTTCATGCAGTGCACCAGTCAAATGGACCAAGACCTTGAACTTGGCATCTAATTTGGTCAGTGTGCAGAGGAAGACCAGATTTCTTGTGCAACCTATGCTGCCAAGACTTTCTACAGCATTTACTATAGACTGAGATTCAAGTCCTTCTCAAGTACCTTGCATCACTATGGTTTGTCTGAAAACTGGCTGAGGGCAGATCACTAGCTATCTGGATGCCATATGGTTGTCTTTCTGTAAATTATGTGGATTACAGTCTAAACTGAGTCTTTTACATGTCAACAACGGGGAATGCGCTGTGCAGCTGAACTCCTCCCATCAGCACTGATCTATTTCCTTACTGGGTTCAACTATCCTTTGTTTTGTCTAATCTCTGATGCAACAGTGATGCAGCCTGACATCTTTTCATGATATTGCCAGCTGAATGGATCCATCATGTAGTAATTGAAAATAGATTATAAAAAGCATGAGAGGAAGAATTGTTTCTTTTTAAGGGACTATAAGTGTATAGACCTGGCAATGGAAATGTTGTTTCCTATTCCTTCTGATGGGATGCATTCTCCTCAATAACAACTCACATTAGGTCAGCTGCTTGTTTAGCAGTTAGGAACTTCTGCTGCTTCCCAGGTGAGGCCTTTTTACCTGCTTCTACTGTAATAGACAAAGCCAATCACCCTCCCTGCTTCCTACAACAGAGAATACCTTCAGATGCACAGCCTTGCTTTCACTACCTACTACCTTCATAGGTATTTTAGGAACTGTGACTTTATGCTTGTTTATTGCCCATGGCAATATTTAGAGTGATGGTTCCATGTTTATCAAAACATTGACTTAAAAAATACCAAATGAGCAATAAATAACTTGCAGAAGCAGAGTGAGTAACGATGGGGAAGGCAGAATCACATCAGATGTCACTGCACTCTGCACTTAGTCCCTTCAGGGTCATCTACCAAAACCTTACCACTCTGAATGATCTTGTTACTGATGCTTTTTTACAGTCTCCAATTCTGACAAGAATACATAGTTGAAAGCACTTGTGTGACTGCACAAACCCCTGGTATTTCCAGCCTCATGGTGTGGTCCCATCCACTTGTATGGTGTCATGTGGGGGTGTGTAATGAAGAGAACCTGAGTGCATGGCACTTCGAACACAGATTTCAGTGTATCTCAAGGACATGAAAAAGCTGAGTGCATGATTTCATTTACACACTTCAGAATCAAAGGAACAAGATTAGATCATGCAACAAAACTCCCCAGAGCTTGGTTTGCTTGGATCTGGATTACATCTTTAAAGCTGTACTTAACTTAAAGTTGTGCTCATTTTGCCACTTCTTTTAAAATAATGTTTTTCTATATAAAAAATGTTATTTGCCATATGGTACTTTTATAAATTAAAATAACAGTGTTTTACAAATGACTGCAAATCACTGGCTGGATACATGACATTATATATAAACATGTGAATTGTATACCTTTTATACAAGAGATGTAAAGTGCATTACTAACAGTAATGCATGGACACAGACCTATCTAGTCTCCTGCTGTCGATGTTTTTCCCTTTCTCCTTCTCTCCTGTTCCAGCACTTACAGCTGAAATGAATCCAGTGCCACAGCTTGTCTCTTGCTCTGGGACCCACCTGGGCAAGCAGGGCTGATAACTATTCAGTAGGCATCTGCTGAGCACAGTGCCCAAGCAGGAGGGGGACTCTGGTTCTTTAAAAAGGAAGAATGTGCATTTTCACAAGTCAGATCCCTCCCATTTTTTATCATTATACCAAGATTACCTGCACGTGGTCCAAGTGATGGGACTTTTTTATTGCATGGAAAAATATGTGGAGAGAGTGGCAGTTAGAAAATACTTTATCTCCATATTTTGAATTAGAAGATTACATCAAGGTTGCTAAAAACAGAGTAGTGGTTTTGACATTTTTTTCCCTAAGAATTATACAACATCTCAATGGTAGCACATGGATAAAAACCTCAACTACCAAGAAATGATCCATCCCCAGGTCACAAGCCCAACACTTTCCTGAAGAGCCAAGGTTAATATTTATCTATGCCCCATGGCAGTAATTTTGAAGGTGTTGATATTGGGGATTAATTGCTGCTTTAAAGGGCAGTTAACAGTTTAAACATTTTTATTGGCCTACAGTAGTTAAATGCCTACTAGTGTGCTGATGGGTTTATGATTATTAAAGTGAATTAAGAGTCTGTCTTTGAATTACATGCTATTAGAGACACTGGGTCTATTTGAGTACCCTGGGTTAGAGTTAGTGAGATGTACAGTAAGTGGTGTACACAGAGAGGAGAATGTTCATTTTTATATATTGTATTTATTTCAGACCATTTTCTGTTTTATTTACATTCAGAAATGAAGCTCTCAGGCTACTGGTGTTTCAGTGACAGTGCCTGAGCACACATGGGCCTGAAGACACAGTCCAGGCTCTGGTACTAATATTTCAACACTGATATTCCACAGGAAACAGCACCATGCTTGAAAGTAGCATTGCCAGGATGTTACAGGTCCTACGCTGCACTGTGTTCTCAGAAGAATCAATTGAAAAACTCATTACACTTACAAACATGTTATGTGCATTCAATACAGTTGATAAAGTGTTTATATGATCACTGGCATTAAAAGAAACCAAAGATAATTATTTGTAATCCCATTAGTCACCTCTGCTTTTACTGCTTAGTGATTAGGCATTTTGAGATCTTCAGTGTGATCAGAAGCCTGGGGTGTATATTCTGGCTGTTTGCTATAGGTGACTCTCTCAAAGAGTGTGGCTATGCCTGCTCTCCACAGGGAACCACAACTGCATTCACGTGAGTTTTACATGCTTCTTTGGACTTTTGTGTCAGAACAGGTTGTACAAATGTGCTAGAGGGAATTTCTGAAGGGAAGGTAGTAAGTCCTCACTCCAACTGCAGTGCGGTGTGGAGATGTCTAAGCTGCAGAGCTGGCTATAGCTATGTAGTACAGTGGCTGAGCCATGGCCCTAGGCATACCCTAGCCCCAGGACTAGGACTATTTTCTAACCCTGTTGGAAAATACCGTCTCTGTACTATTAATGACTTGGTTCTAGCAGGCCAATTAGTCAGAGTCAACTTGTGATAAATGTTTCTTCCATATAAAATTATGACAGCTTGCTAAGTATAGGATGAGTGCATCCTATATTTCAGCCGAGAAGTGTGATGTGGAGGTAGTGAGGCTATTTAGTGCTGGACTGATCACAAACCATAGCTAGCATCTTGCCTCGCTGCTGTTTATTTTTGTTGTCTGACTTGTTGTTTCCTAATAAACAGTTGGGAAGAAGCTAATTGGCCTCTTAAAATAAATTCGTCCAGTCATTTGAGGCTTCTAATTAGTAAGCCACAGATTTTGGTATTATAGAGATGCTGCCAGAATGGAGCACAGAAAGTCAAGCCTCTGCCTTATACCCATATATGGAATGTGAAAACAGAAGCTGTTTGCAAAAATAAATAATAGGTATGGGAAGAAAAGTACACTGTAAGAATATAAGTGGTATTTTATTTATAAACCACCTTCTTAAATAAGAAATTTCTTATTTCTTAAATAAGAAATAGTTGCAATTCTTAATTCCAGACTGTCTTTATATGTTTCTCCCTTTTAATGGCTACACTGCTGTTTACTTGCCTCTGATATTTCAAATCTCTAGTGGCTGAGTTCTGCCTTTTTCTCTGCTATATCAGTCACTCATAACCTAAATATTAGCTATGGGAATTAATAAATAGACTGAGTGTAAGGAAGCTGCCATGGTCCTAGAGACTGCAAAGTTCTTGGTAAACTGAAGTCCAATACACTAGTCTATCTAGTTATCTAGATAGATAGACTATCTAGATAGTCTATCTAGCTATCAAAATATTCAATTACTATTTGACTTAATTTCTGAAAATACAAGTAGTTATATAGCTTTCCTCATCTTCTAGAAGAATGTTCCAGGTTTTGGGGGTTTGTTCCATTTATTGCATTTTTAAAAAATTTATTTCCATTCAGACTTGGATTCTGTAGCTTTCAAGCTAGGTTGCCTATGCTGTAACTCTTGGCTTTGGTTAATTGTATATGTCAATATCATTCATGTTCTCTTCTCTGCTTCCTTTCTTACTGTTTACCCACTCCAGAATAATACCAGAAAAGTGATCCTGAATGCTGGAAGACTGAACTGCTTGTGTTGTGTAATATCATAATTGTTGACTGTTCCTGATCCTGATCGAGTCAAACTCTGGCCAAAAATTTAAGATAAGTTGGATGAACACTCAGAGTACTCGTGGAGTTGAGTGTGCCCATTCATGAAAAATATAACAAGGGTGAGAAATCAAAAGTACCTGCAGTATTGAGGTTTCTCACTCTTGGAACTCTAGTTCATTTCTGATTTGGAATGAAATACATTTCAGAAACATCACCTTTACCACATTCTCCTTTTAACCAGACAGCTAAAGAAGGTGAACGCAAACAAGAATAGTAATTCAAGACTTTAATTCTATGTTTTCCCAGTTTAAAGCCACATAAAAAACTAGGTGTTTCACTCACATAATAAATGATTAGCTCGTACAGTTGAAGGAAGACTCATCATTCTCTTGGCTGAAGGAAGAAGATGTGTTATGATTTTTCTAGAAAAGCAATGATGCCAGAGTATTTACAGAAGCTTGTAAAATGGAGAATCGGTGCAGTCTCTGTATCATATTCCTTTTTGTCCACTGGTGTAGACATTACATCTTTTCCAGGCCATTTCTCCTGGACCATTTGATTTGCAGGTATTTCTCAAAAGGTAGATAGAAGTTGATTGGAGCACCATAGAAACTCAAGGAAAAAAGTTGATTAGATCTGATAAAGTTTGTTTCTCATGGAATATTTTAGCTAGGTCTACTCTGTGAAATAATTAAGCTTGCTGGGAAAATCAGTTGTGATTAGAATAAAGTCTCTACCTCTAAGGAAGTAGGACAATGTTACTTTATGAATGTTAGGTTCTTGCTACATATGCTTTAGCCAGATACTAGAGTTCTTGAAGGACATAAATACTGAGAACTGACTTGGGTTTATGTCCTTTTCTAGGTGAAGAAAAGGAAGGAGAATGTTTTACATTCTGATTTTTAATTAAGTAGAGAGCATCCAAGATTGACTTTTGTAGTTTGTTGGTTAGGGTGTCATTAAGGTTGATGGAGAATGTGGCTGAAGCAGCTGAGCCAGAGTGTTCATTCATGCCTTGCTATGAATATATATGCTCCATATATGACAGTCTGATTACTACCTCTCTCCAAATCAAGTGGTGTAAGGATTTAAACCTGGGACTCACCATCCTTTTCAGTGGCATCTTCTCTCTCTATTGCACCTGAGTTTAAAAGAGCATAGCTACAGAGAGGCCTATGAAGAAAAGACTTTCTGATGGAGAAAGTTTGAGATACTGGAGCAGTAGGTCTCATGGTCCTTCTATAGACAACATAAGGGATTATGTCACCGACATGTTGTCTTCTGTGTCTCTAATAATTATGTATCTATCGTTCCTCATGAATAGGGATGTTAAGCATCTGATTCAGGATTTTGGTGTCCATCAGGTTGGAAAGCTGTAAACTTGGAGGACTTAACCCCTAAGATTCCAAAGGAGAGATGTTAAGTTGCTAACCCACAGAGCCTAAAGAAACTGATTTTTTGTTGCTAGATATTCAACTTTTACCAGTATTTAGGGTAACTTTTTTATTTACAGTAGACTGAGGGAGTGCAATTTTTCCTTTCCCCAAAAAGCCATACTATCATGGTTCCTGCCTTTGTGATCTCAAGAATAGATGCATATATTGCACAGTACCTGGGGCTACATGTTAAATTAATTCAGAAATTAAATGCAATGCACCAATGGGTTATTGTTTCTCTCCTGTGCTTTTCCCTGGTGAGGAGCAAGACCTGGGGATAGTCCATAGAATAACTAAACTGTTCAACCAAGCAACATTATTGATAAGTCATTTCTACAAAATTGCACTTCCAACGTAATTGACAATAGAAGGCACATTCACATTATAGGGCTAAAAAGCTTGTAGGCATATGAAGTCTCTTTCTTTTCAAGGCAACTGTCTGGTTTTGGCTAGGTTTTACAGTGGAAGATCACTGTTGATGGGCATTTACTTTTATTATTTTCAAACAGAAACGTCAAGCCCACCTTGTTCAGTTACTGTGCATCACTCCATTTTGATAGGATTGGAAGTCAGCCTTTGAAAATGCCTCAAGTTTCCTGAAAATGTGAAATTTAAGGACAAAACTTACCCTATACATGTAACAAAAAGATTCTGGAGGCATTCCCTCCCTCCTGTGATGAATGAGATGTGAGACCAAACTTAACTGAATTAATCTGCATGCTTTTTCTTTACATGTGTAAGCAGAAAGATTTGTTATGAATACAGGAACATCTTGATTTTCCCATGTTCCTGACAGCATGACAATAAGAATTAAGAAAACACCTAGGTCTCTTAGCTGCTGATATGTTTGGAAATAGTCCTATAAAACTTTTGCCCTGAGAAGCCTCACAACGTCTGTGTGAGACAAAATTCAGTCAGATTGTATGGTATAACCAGGAGCTCAGATATTTCTGTGGTAAACCATTGTGTTCTTCAAAGAGCTGCTGCTGCTTTTTGCCATTCTATTAATGTTCCCAGATGTTAACTTGTTCCCAGGTGTGAAGTGAAATGCTGGGAGAGCTGGGCTGAGCTGCAGTGTGACTCGGCACCCATCGCAGTATTCCTTTGAAGGAAGGGTCTGGCAAGAAGCACTCTGTGCGATCATGCCTTAAATATGCACATGTAAATATACAAACTTCAGTATGAGGGGTAATTGATCTGAGAGGACTACTTTCTTGTTCCCAGGAGAGTAAGAAAATAAAGCATACAGGTACTGTTATTGCATAGTAGGCAAGTCAGTCTTCCCTTTCATCTGCTCTCAGTACTGTCTGAATTCTGTATGGTCAGGCAAATCTCCTGTGTCCCGGCTTGGTCTCAGCACTACAGTAAATAGGGACCACCTCCACTGCAACCACTGGAGAATCATTAGCACATAACCAGTCAGACTTTTGGGACCTCAGATCCCTTTTTATTCATTCAAATTTATATATTTAGAATGAGGTTCTTTGGAATGCGTTACATTAAAAACAAACATTTTGTTTCCTACTGTATGGCATTGGTTTACCTAGAGATAAAAGCCTGATTATTATACCTATACTTAGGGACCATGCTCCCATGAATTCCAACTAAGGAAGTTGAGTTGGAGTAACTCCAGTTACAGTGTGTGATGCGATGCAACCTTATTGCAAGTCATATGCAGCAATAACACATATTGCAGCAGAAATGTAAAGAAACAGAAACAGAGAATGGTTTCCTAGAATTTGTATTTGAACTCTGAACATACATACTGATTCTGTGACAAAAGCCATTAAATTATTTTAATGCTAGATATGCAGGAACTGATATCATGTAAATGTAACCTTTATCTGGATATTGAATTTCCATTCATTTTGCCTTGTAGGATTGATTGCATAATGAGCTACAGAATTTTGTACAGCCACTAAACAAACAATGTATATGAGACTTTGCATGGTCTGGGAAGGAAGCCTCTGGATGAATCCCTTCCCTGTAACACAGAATGAAGAGTTTAAGGAACAAGAAAGTAGTCATTGTATCAGAGGAAGTGGTTTTAGGAAAACAGAATTTTAAACACATCCATTCCCCTACTCAGTTTCTGGCTGAGACATTTATTTACTGTGCAATCTCGGACAAATAATTTACCTTATATCTATAGTATATAATGTAAGATCCTGCAGAAGTATGAGATTTTCAGGTCTTAAAAAGCTGGGATAGGTCACATAGATAATGTGTCCCTGGGATAATAAACTGTACATTTATCAAATCTGGCAGAAGACACCAAGCCATTGAAATCCTTGGGGCAAGATATTTTGTTTGTTTCATTGGTTTGTTGGTTGATTTAGTCTTGGAAAGGAGAAAGAAGATACTTTAATATAAATAGGGAATGTTGGAAAATAAAAACTCTTCTCATTTCTGAACCTGTTTACCTTACATGAAATGAGGTTCTTAGAAAATTAAACCATGGAATTAATTTGCTGTAGATCTGGAAACACTTTTTTTCTGTGTTTGTTGTTATCCTGCTGCCTATGTATGCAAGGGACCATGAATGTACTAGAGAAAAATGTAAAGTGAACCTGACCTGGCCAGTTCAATGTCCTTGTCAAAAGGTCTTCGCTACGTGTTTGGGGGATCAGCAAACTGACCTTAATGATCCCCGTGTTGCAGGATTGGGAGTGTCTGTGCTTCTAGATTGGCACCTTGCTGGGCAGCTCAGGCTCTGGGATCAGCAAGAGCAACCCCAAAGCTTGCTGACCTTCAAGGCAGCTGCCACTTCAGCAGTCTGCATCCCTGCAAAGATTTAAGCACATCCCAGCACAATTCATGAATCCTTTCTCTGCCTCCCTGTGGGATAGAAAGGCTGCAAACTGGCTCCTGGGCTTCCCCCAGGCTCTTGCCATCCCTTCCTCACCTCTTCATGAAAACTTGTGGTCAGGCACATGAGATGTCTCAGGTGCGCTGCTCCCACAACACGGGTATGGCAGTGGTCACTGAGTGAGTGGAGTGACTTGGTTCTCTCTAGTAAGGAAACCTGGACTGCAGTGTGCTGGAAGGAGATGCTCTGGCTGCTGCATGGCTCTGTCAGGTCCTCTCCTGTGGCACCTGCCACAGTGCTGCCCATGACCCATTAGTTTGGGGCCTGGGGTCAGGAATAAATTTGGCTTTGAGAAGCAGGTGTTGTGACAGGGAACTAAGCTGGAGACAAATGAGGAAATGCTAGAGATGCTTGATAACTTTGAGCACTTCTTGAAAGTCTTTGTGACTGTTACACCTTAGGAAGAAGGCAACAGAAGGAGAAGTCACCTTATGCCAGTGGGAAGGGGCCATGCAATAGCAGCAAAGTGAGCCTGCTTTTCTGTGAAGGTCTTTCCTCATCTGAAAAACATCAACTGTAAGTTTACAGTCTCACTTTTCCATGCTTGCATGAGAAAGTCTGTTAAATACTCTGCAGAACATGAATGAGGCATTTGTGTAAACAACAGAATTTTAAAATATGAACTAAAAATCTAGGTGGGAGGAGTACACCCACCTTTGTTATTCCCCTTTTAACTGCTGTGAGGCCCTTTCATAAAGTTTTCTTTTTACTTTTAAAAAAAGCATGTACTGTCACCCTGTTAGTGCTCTGGTATTTCAGAAAATATCTGGTTTTGTGCTAAGCCTTTAGCTCAGTGTCTGATCCTACACTCTTCTTCCTGACTGCGGCTCTTTGATCTTATTTGAGCAAGTATCTTGCAATTAAATTTCACAATAACTGGAAAGACATTGTAATAAACCACGGCAGAACCAGTTCTGGTGATGATGGAGAATGAGAAGTGCTATATGAAAGTAAGAAAGCAAGCCATAAGAAGTTGTTTTTTAATTTTTTCTGCATCTGAAAACCAGAGTGCAAAGCTGGGGTGTACAGTTCAGAAGTGGAAGAATATTCAGACTTTGCTAAAAGCAACAGTAGCACTGAAGTTTATCTTGCTCTTTGCTTTGTATTCATTCCTTCTTTTTTTTTTTTTCTCCATATATCGGATATAGATGCGTTTTCAATCAAGATAAAACTCTCTTTTCTCTGTATTATAATAGGGATATTTATTATTAGCTCAAATGCAGTGGTTTCTTTCCAGATGCAAGATGAAAAACCTCTACCCCCACTTTTTAGTAGGAATAGCTTCCTCAGGAGCAGGTCAGATGCCTGGCTAAATATTCTAGACAGTTCTTATAGAATGAAATTGTATTGTGTTACAAGTGGCAACTGCACGAGCACTGAAGGTGACTGCACTCAGTATTCTTGCAGGTAGGCTTCCTTGTGGGTAAAAAATTTGCAGGCTGTTTTTTTAGCAATGCGCTATTACTATTTATAAGACTACTTACTTTCATAGCAAAAATTGTGCAGAGTGGTCTGCACAAATGTTGGCTGATATTTACGTAACAACAACAAATATTAGAGCAGGAATTCGATCCAAATTCTTCTGAATTTCACAAATATTCCAATCCTGTTTCTAATATGTGCATTTCTGATTTGTCTCTAGCAAATACTGAAGGCACTAATATGTAAGTATAAGATAGTTTCTTAAATAGTTACCACAATTTGAGGAAGTTGCCCCTGAGAAAGTTACTACATATAATGGAGATGCCTATAAAACACATACAGACTTGCATATTGGAAGAAGTGTTTTGCATGTGATAACTATGCAGTAGTACAGAAGACAATTTGGAATAGTTCAGCCACCATTACTCACTGTTTTACAATTAGTTACTTTAGTTTAGGTGCCAAACACAGAAAATTATTATCCTTCTGAACTGCCCTTTCCCATTACTATTTGGCAATCTTGATTTCATTACATACTGTAAAAAAACTCTCCGTAAAGTCTGCTAAGAAATACAATTGTCTTAGGAAAGTTGTTCAAGCATGTGAGGGTTAAACATAATTTTTTTTTCCCATAAGTCTCATTTCCTTGACTTAGAATTCTTTAATAGATATGGAGCAGCACAGAACTGAAAGTATTTTTAATTTCATGCTTTGTATATTTACAGAGGGATTACAAAAAACTTCTACACTTTATCTACATTTTAATAGGTCAGTGTGAACATATGAAGTGTATTAAGGTGGACTGCCTTACTTATTAAACTTATGTGAATTCGTCAAAAAGCCCTTAGCAGTTGTATGCAATAGGGGCTGGAAAGCAATGCATGATTGAGGTCATGCATCCAGACAGTTTGTAAGATGATCCCTCTGTACCGAGCCATCAGCCATCCTTAGCATAGGGGCGCACTCATACACGCATTCCTGTCAAGTCATCTTGTGAAAGGCTGCTTGCTTCCAGCTTGGCTTGAAAGTGCAACCTTAATAAAACTCACTGAAGTCTGAGAGAAAATAGCAGTTCTGCAGCAGATAGTGCAGGGGAAAGAGACTGGGATATGCATATGCAGCTGACTAAAGCAGGCTACATGCTGGACTATAACAGAGAGGAAACAATAAATCTTAACTACTATGCAATAAATATTCCCAATTTTAACTAAGGAAGCTATCCTCATAGTGAAATTAAAAAAAAAAGTTTATCCAAACTTGATTACTAAAGTGTGCTTCTCCAGACCTTTTTGCAAAGACTTTAAGGGAAATTAAGAACAAATTTAAAGAAAGAGGAAGAAAAAGTTTTTCTTAAAGTAGGAAAGGAAAGTAATAATAACATGTCAATTTTCCTTTCCTTTGCTTTCCTGGCAGCAATTCTTGCTCATATAGGCTGTAATAACCAGCGTCGGGGTCCAGAAGCCAGTGGGAGAAGATTTAATCGGATTCATCATGGGCAGTGCACCTATACTTTCATTCTGCCAGAACAGGACGGGAACTGTCGTGAAAGCACGACAGACCAGTACAACACGAACGCTCTTCAGAGAGATGCTCCTCATATGGAACAGGATTTCTCTTCCCAGAAACTGCAACGTCTGGAACATGTGATGGAAAATTACACTCAGTGGCTGCAAAAAGTAAGTGTTTCTTTTTTTCATTTCTCACTAAATGGATTTTTTTGGTGATGCTTATGCTGTTCAAAGTTTTCATTAGTTTCTATGAGAACTGGGATAATAAGGATTGATCTAGTTTGTAGCTGTGTAGGGGAGAAATGTTTCAGCCACAGCACCCTTCTTATGGTATTGCTCTTATGAGCAGAGTTTTCTTCATGTTGCTGAAAGATGCAACTTAGAACTTTTTCTCAAGAGACCATGGATGCTTGTGAGCCAGGAAACACAAAAATCCTCCAGAGACTCTAAGGACAGACCTTACTAAGCATTCCTATAAGCTCCTATAGTTCACAGCTTTAGGTCAGTTGGCATGCAGGTTACCTGCTACTATGACAGCAAAAGGGAGGATTTTAAAAAATCAGCATTTAAAGGCACTGGGTTAAGAATATCATTGTTTCTCCATAAACAGATCCTGTAATACTATTCTACCGAGCTAATTGCTGGAAAGAAAAGAAAAAGTGAATAAGCATTTGCACTTCTAAAACAGCACAGTAAAACTTTTTAACTGCATGGATTATACTGGACTTGAAACAGCCTGTTTTAATTTGTGTGTGTATACGTGCATTCTTTCACAGAAAGTGACAAATGGGTTTGAAGTTGTTGCAATAACTTAGCAGAAGTAATTATTCTTAAGAATTTGTCCAATAGCTCAAAACTTTTCAGTATTTTCTGTATGAGCTGAAGATTGGGCCTGAAAAGACTTAAATATGTGAATAATTCCACTCATATGATAATTCTCATTCACCTTAACAGGATTACTCACTTGTGTAAAATTACATACCTTACAGGATCTTGTCCATGACTTGGTAATGAAAATGCCTTGGGATAGCTGAGGAGTAAATATAAATAAACAGTCTTTTTATATAGTTATTTGTAATTTTCCCATTCCCACACTGGCATTTTGACCTGGCAAAACTTAGAAAATTGAGCAATTGAGTGTTGCAACTAGTCATGTAAGATGGCACAAGAAAACTGCTGTATGTACCCATTTGATAGATACATGATTTAACTCCAACAGAAGTTCATACTAAGAATGAATATGAATAAAAATTTAGTGAAGACTCTACTTGGTAAGCTAAAACTTCATAATAGCGTAGTTATGTTGCCTATCTCGTTTCCAAGTTTTGTTTCATCCAGAGAGCATGCAAGACAGAAATATGTTAAAAAGCATATATAAGCATCCCCATCCCCCTAACCCTACTGAAATCTTTAGAGAGTATTTCCCGATCTTTTGGTAAATAAATTGTGCTATTTGCATATCTGTCTCCAGTAAGAGAGAAAATACTCTGTCCAATAAACATGTGACTATAAGCCAATATATTAGTGAGCAGTTCTTTTTTAGACTACTTTCCTCATTTTTTAATATCTTGGTCTGCTTTGGGGAATATAAGGTTGGAAATGAGGGGATGTCTTTTGTAGAAGAAAGTATTTCTTAAGAAATTATTTTTCTATACAAGTAAAATAGACAAGCACTAAAAACGTGAAAGCTGTTATCTGTGTTTACATACACGTGATTTGACTTGAGCAAATTGCCTGGTGAATCATGCTTATAAGATTTTACTTATTCTGTGTTTGTCCACTAGAGACTGAACTAAGATCACTGTTTCACTGTGAACTGAACATGAGGAAATATGAATCTCTGGAGTGTGAATGTCTGAGTTAAGGTTAGTCCTCTCACACTTTGGAGGGAAGTCATTAAATAGGTAGAAAGCCCAATGAAAGAGGTTTATATTTGGGACTGTTTTCTTCTGCAGTGATTGTAAAACTGGCTATGGGCAAACCATCCCCCTCCTCCTTTCCTCCCCAGGCCCCAACCCTCTGGTCCCAGGGGTTTACATAAAACTTGGATTGTGCACATATCCCCATGTGTTAGTTTTCCCTGACATGAAAAGACCCATTTCTCTCTGTGGTGAAGTACAGCTCACCCTGAACAAATGAGGCTGATGCAGGTCCATTATAGCATCTCTGAACACTGAATTTGTTTTGTTGCTGTTGCCATTACAAAGGATTACAACTCATTTCCTTTCAAAAAAGCATAATGCTTAAGTGTAATGAATATATTTTGCCGATATCTCACATCTCATTCTTATACTCTGTATTTATTTTTCCCCCCATATTTGTAGTATCAGATATAACTGCTGCCACACTAAGCAGCATTTTGTAATACACCTGCTGTGAACAAAGTAAAGAACAATTAATGGCTATAGGTCTATGACTGGAAGTGAATAGCTATAGTAAGAAATAATGTTTAAGAATTTGAGATATTCTGACTTACATAAAGGAAATATATTTACTTCAGGTAACATATATAATTTTCATTAAAAATGTACATAGGCAATGTTTGGCAGGGTAAATTATTTTCTCAGTACAAAGCTAACCTGTAATATTGAAAGAGTATTTATTAAGAAAACTTGAAAGAATCATGTTTTGCTTAACTCTGTAGTATTTTAATTTAAAAGTTCTTTTCCTTGTTATCTAGCAGATTTCTAGAAGCAAAACAAGTGTTCTGTTTTTTTTTTTTTAGAAGGCAATATTTCTGTGCTTAAAACCAAAAGTGCTTCTTTGATGTCCTGCAAGTTTGATTGCAGATAAAAATGCTTTTGCTTGGGGAGCCAATTACAGGCACTTAAGGCCCAGCCTTGTATATTAGCATTTGCATATCTATAGTCAGAGTAACTGGGATTGGTTGCGAAACAAGGGACAGGGCAAAATGCTCTGCACAGAAACTACTCTGAAGAAGATGACTTGGTAAACATTTTTAGAGATTTTCCTAGAACTGTTTATTTTAAAACTGAATAACTTCCCCCATTGTTTAAGCTTGGGTTTTATTTCTGCAATATGTTTATACTAATAGTTCAAAACAATTTCTTGTTAGTTCATTACATTTTCTTTCTTGCAGTAACTGACTGGCACACGTGATACAGTTTGGTATTTAATTGCTGTGTCTAAGAATTGCCAAAGAGGAGTTACATGAAATGTTATCATCATGCCTTGCTTGCGGAACTTTCTGCTAGTCAGCTTGCTGAACTTACTCTATGGAGGGACTCAGTAGATAAACAGGATAGATATAGAGATGAATGTTTCATATATTTATCCCTCGATCCAAATAGTAGTAGTAATTGTTATTACAGTAATAAGTGTGTTTTACATGATCCACTCTTTCTTTTTTTTTCTGATTAAAAAATAAAAGTTTAAAATAAAGTTTTATAAACCATAAAAGTTTAAAATGAATGCTTAATAATAGTATACTATAAGAAGTTAACACAGACATACAAGTTTGAGTTGAAAGTGAATCACAATAATTCTGGTCATTCAGTGTCTAAAACGTAGATTATTTTTTTTCCTTTTCTCTGCAAATATTGATGCCACCACTATGTTTAAACCTAGTAAAGAAGCTTCAACTCATTTCGATTTCTATTCAAAGTGCCTGTACTGCTATAAAAGAGCTATAAAAGAACTATAAAATGATAAGCTGGATTCAGTCATTAAAGAAAGAAATTATGAGCAATTTTTCTGGGGTACCTGTAGCCATTTGATAGTCCACTTTAAATTTTATTCTTACCATGGTTTTGATAAATTATTTGTCTACAGCATTCCTTGTACTCTCTGTTGACTTCTTTATTTTGCAGAAGTAACATCACAAGTTGTCACTTGGGTTTTAAACATGTAAGGAATCTGGGTTTTGAGGCACACAAGTCATTGCAGAGAAAAAAACCAGCTTTTGGAAAGACTGGTGTCTGTCACTGTGTGCTCTGACTCCATTGGAAGCCTGCCCCTCTCTGCTGTCTACACCAGCAGGGCCTACCACTGCAATTAAGTAGCAATAGCATGCTTATGGCTGTGGAGTGGCTGGAATTTGCCTTAGATTCTTTATGGTTTGCTGAATATGGGAAAACCCCTTACATGTCACTCTTGCTGTTGAGCTGTGTGAAAGTGTGACAGAGCCTGCCCTGAAGAGGACAGATTTAAAGGGTTGTCACAATATTCTATAAGGTAAATTTATAGTAATATAAAGATGGAGATGGCCATAGCATGTATAAAATTTTATCATATTAAGAAACCAATTTTCTTTGATTGAACTATTACAAGAAATAGTAAAAATTCCATTTGATTTGTGATTATGTCTCACTGTGTATTCTATAATGTAACATGTGACCTTAAAGTCCACATAATATATTTGAATGTTAAGTGCAACCAGGAGATCCATGATGAACTCCTGATAATTTTCACAAATAAAAGCAGGTCATTAGATTTGGAATCTGCCATTCTGCTTGTATGAGCAATACTAACAGAGTTGTGTAAGGAATAGCTTTCCAGTAAATCTTTCATTTTGGAACCACGGCTAAAAGGAAATAGTGAGAAATCTTCATCCAAGACTGGCCTCTAACCTTCTATTTGTCATCCAGCTTGAACCTGGAATTCTTGTTTAGACCCAGAGGCTGTTCGCTATTGTAGGTGTTCCTTTTTTCTTTGGAGTCAAAGAATTTTTCTATCCAAAGCAGAGACCCATCCTAGTGACTTTTGAAATGCAGTTCCCTCAAACCAGTTGCAAAAGAAATGTCAGGATTCAAGTTAGTGGGATTACTTACATAGTATGTACCACACAGTGGATAAGTATATATAAAAGCCAAATCTAAGGAGTCAAAATAGGGTCATAGAAACAAACTGGTTCTAAGAAAATTTATGTTTGACTGTAAAACCAAAATTCCTCATTTACCTCCAAAAAAATCTCTTGGCCAATAATATGCCTGCCTTTCAAAACTCTATTAATCAAATTGCTGAAGTCCTTAGAATATTCTAAGGTACCCACAAGAAAGACACAAGTCTTCAAATGTGTAAATGCCCGAAAATTTTACATTTAACCTATTTGGCAATGTTTTTTTTAAAAAGCAGAAGAATCAGAGAAGTAGACTGAAGAGCAGACTCACATTGCAATATCTGGTAGCAAATGACTTAAAAAAATATTTCCCATGCTTGGACAGAAGGCTTTAACATAATGTGCAGTAGAACCTGAATGTGTTTATTTTCAGTGATGACAGCTGTAATTAGGAACTTTCTGGTAACAATAAAATATTACATTTATTAGTCATCAGAACTGCCCAACCAACATGCCCAGTGGGAGATTTCATTTGGAGCATTGAGAGCTTTTCTAAATGAAACTGATATAAAGTAAATGGCGTGTCATTTTGAGGGTGCTGAGAACTTGTTGTTCCCATTCCCTTTTGTGGTTTGGAAGCAATCTCTGCTTCACAGTGCTGGGTGCCTTGGAAAAAAGAAAGTCAGCCCATGTGGGAAAAGTATAGAGCTGGGTATTTTAGGCCTGCATCATCCCACCCAAACTTCTGGCCAAAACCCAGAGATACCCAAGTTAGGTTTTTCTCTGTGGGTAAATCTGTGGGTAAATCTCTCAGTGCTGTGTCAAGAGACAATAGTAAGCCCAGAGAAAGAGACAGCCATCTGAACATCCTGTGGAAGTCCCCACTTCTCTTGATTGACTCTAGGGAAATCCTGAGCAGCTTGCTTCCTGATTTAAATGTCTCAGTTAAATGGGATGGATTTAAGCTTTACTTCTGTCCATGGCTGTGGTATAGAGTTTCCTTGTCACTGCAACGAAATCATAAAATTTAAGTATTCCTGTTTCCCTTTTCTAACACAGATATAGTACTACTTCTCAATTTCACAAGGCTTTTGGGAGTCTTAATATGTTATTTTTTGTGTTGCTTTTGGAATCTTTCTGGAGGAAGGTATTTTGTGCTATTAACAGTTTATGTATATCAATAATAGTTTAAATGTTTACAGAAAATGATGTGAGATTAAAAAAAATCATTTGGAAGGAAATTAGTTTTAAAATTAGTAAATATATTAATTTAATAAAAAAATAAGCAGATAAATGCAAAGAATTGGAATCTTTATAGATTTATGCCACGTATCTTTTGCAGGTTACAGTGGAGTAAATGGATTATATATGTTCTGGTAACAAACAGTGAGAATGGTCCTCATTTTTGCAGTGTTCTTTAAACCTGTTGAGCAGCTGCTGCCCCAACCTACATTCATCTAAGCTGAATAGGTCTGTAGCTTAGTCTTGTACAGATTCTCAAGAAGACCAGTGAGGAATGACTCAGTTTTCACCAGCCATTTTTTATAAACTTGTCATTATCAAAACTGGGTTTTGTGTGATTTGTTGCAAGCATGTCCTAAAAGGTGAAGACACTTAACAACCTCCTTGTATTCATCTCCATTCACAGTCCTTTTCTCTGTATTTGCAACAAGATACAAACAAGGAAGTGCTAGTAAATGAAGATCTCCTAGAACAAGTATTATGGCTTTAGCTGTGCTGCAAACCTCATCTTTAGCAAGAGCAGTTGATGTGTCTTGAATAAACAGCCCTGGCATAAAAGTCTTTCCAGTAGCATAAGGATTTCCTCTCTTGTTAAAGGTTGAAGTCTGATCAGGAAAAGGAAATTGAAATAGTTTCATATACAACAGTAAGGGTTCTTTTTCTTATGAAACAAGCTGTATTTTAACACAAGTTTATTCTTGTGTAACTGCATGTGCATATTTTAGACAGTGTTATGAAAGACCACAGTAGTGAATATACACTTGGAAGGGTAATGTAGAAATGCCATAAATTGTTGCACATTTGCAGTACGTTCTTATGAATGTTCCTGCACAAAGATCAAGCTTCACCTTAGTTAGGAATCAGGTTAATCTAAACTGGTGTAAATCACTCCTAAATTGGGATGTTTACCCAGGGACTTGCACAAGTTTAATTATCCCTGTTTAAAACTAATGCAAGTCAAACTGATACAACTTCCTTGTCTAAACAAGACCAATCAGTGGGGCTAAGCTCAGCACTGAACAAGCATATGGGTACAGGGTCAGCTGAAAAGATGCTCAAGTTGCACTTTCTACCATTTCTATTTCTAAAAATGGTTCGCTGTCAGAATTAAAAGAAAACAACCAAACAAAAAAGAATGGATTAAGATAATTTTATAATCCCTCAGAGGATGTCATATAGAAAATCAGTAATCTGGCCACTGAATATGATTGAAAGATTGAAAGAAATGTCTTACATGATTGAAAGAAATTTCTTAGACTCCCGTGATTGGCTTGTAGAAGCAGAAATGAAAAAAAGAAAAAAAAAACAGTAAGAAAAGGATAATAGTTAGAGAATTATGCTAGTTTTATGATGGAATAGGTGTGCCTTTAGCAAAGGTACTTTAAAGTTCTCCTACATGGTAGTACATAGACAGTCATATGACCTGTGTTGCTATTCCCATCTTAGAAAGAAATAGGCTGAAAGTGCAGATATGAGCTTGTGGTTGGAAAATCTGGGCTGAAGACTCATGAGTAAAAATTTGTTGATCAAAAATTCTGTAAAAATTCTGCAGAATTCCTTTTACTTGGAAATCTTGCCCTTGTGTATGAATGTGTGCATGCACATGCACACATATATGCTTTGCATTTTTTGAGTATTTGGTTTTAAGGTGGAAATAAATTTCTAACTGTTGTGTCTTAAATCCATTCTTATGTTTTATACCCACTTACCTGCTGGCAATCTGCTGTTCTGGAACTGACCTGTTGGCTCAAAAAAACAAGAAGAGTCGGTATCAAGATGAAACCTTGTGTATTGTACATGCATTAATTCTGTGTGAATGAGTCCTCATGCTTTGTTGCCAATAAATTATAAATTTACCTTTCCAGAATGCATATGAAGCAAGGATTTTCATATATTCTGGAAAAAATATTGGATCTTTGTACTCTCCATCCCAAACACATTTCTGTCCTTATATGTGCATATGTTGCAAGACAAATCTGATTATGCATTATGCACACATGGCATCTGCTTCTTTAATAGGAGTTGGCATAACTACATCATTATAACTTTTCATCAAATCTTCTGGGAATTTTTATTTGCTGGAGTAAAATCTTGACATTTGTCTTGTTTTGTCTAGTTGTCTTGTTGCAAATAATCTACCAGGCGTTCCTTCTGTAATAGGAATGTAAGGACACAACTAAAATCCACTTGTTCCAGTTAGCAGAATTCCCTTCTGACTCAATTCCGCCTGAGGACCTGGGTCCTGGCATTCCTTCTTCTCTCTCTGTACCAGGCAGGCAAATAGGCTTGAGAGATTTCCCTAGAGATAGGATAAACTCTGAGCATCCCTGCCAGGAAATTAAGTCAAGACTAGAGAACTGTGGGAGAAAACTGGGAGTATAAGCAGACAACCTTGGAAGGTAATTTGACTCTTTTTAACATCATGGCTTATTTCACACTAGATCATAGATGATCAGATTGGTGCTGATCAATTTTGAATCTAAAAACTATTTCTGATGCAGGCTGATATGCCATTTATAGACTGATCCTGCCTTCTTTCCCACCTAAACTTCCTTCAAAGGCTTTCTGTGCGCAAGAGGATTTTCTTGAAAGATACTATCTATGTTACAGAACTTCTGTCTTAGGGATAACATTGTTTAGCAGGCCATGCTTTTAGTTTCCTCATCTGTGATCCACACCAGTCTAAACCTGCAGGGGCAACTTGCATGGTTTCAAAGGGAAAATCACTGGTGTAATTTGAGTGTTTCTGCTCACTACTTAAATGTTAAAACAAACGTTCGGTCATTGTCAAAGGCTCTCCAGCCTTCAAAGTGGGATTCTTACTTCCTGACTGCAGGTGAAAAAAATCTGATTCTCAATGTGTAAATTTACTATTTTGAGATGTATTTGTCCTGTAACACACTCCAAATCCACACAACACATTTTAAATATCCACAAAAATCAAAGAGGCAGTGTTAGTACAATCTCTAGAGATGCTTTCACATTTATCTTCAGGGCTGTGGTTGTGTTGCCTGCCCTTTGGACCATATTACTTATGAATGTTTTACAGTTGTCAGCCTATGCTTATAAAAATTTCTTTTTCTTTCTGAATCTCTCCTCTGCAAATATATCCTGCACAGTGGAGATTTAGGAAAAAATAGTGCACTTCTTCTTAAATCATGATTTTGTAATTTTTTTTTCCTAAGCATTATATTGAATGAATTTTCAATTTGGATTAAACCACCTATTGCTCTATATGAATGTGCTGATTTTCACTTTCGTATTTTCAGCTTTGAACAGCTTTAGCGATAATTATATTCTGGGAGTATTAGTTCTCATACAGAAGTCTTCTGCAGGAAAGAGAATGGTACTAAATAAATTTCTGTTTTAAAACTCTCCCCTCAGCTTGCTGTGTGGTTAAGAGTGAGGGTGAATAATAGGATCATTTACGTACCTTTCTGTCTTCTCTTCTGAGTCACATGTTTGTGTCTCAAGAAGACATGGTTCTTCAGACAATTACCTCCATATCACTATTAGAACACTACTTCTCCTAAATATGTAATATTTTCTATGAAAAACCTGTGTAGAAATTAATTGGTATTTCTGAAATGTCACACAAACACTTTATATAAAACCTGGTTCTCAGAATTCTCCAACAGCAAAGGACTTACTTAATGAAGACTTCTTCAGTCTTTGAAAATTAGGCATTCATATGTAGATAAAAGTAGTGAAATGAGGATTTAGGATCACTGCAATTATCATTTAATTATTAAGTATATTTATCCATTTATAGTTAAATATTTACCCTCTACAGTCTTAATTCATGAGGAAATTCCTGTGGCCTTCTAGGCCAACACAGTAACGGGTAGCCCCTAAACCATGATGCCTTTGGTGCTGTGCCTGGAATTTTGAGCATCTTCTGAGAGGGAAAATTGCTCAAAGAGATGACCTAATCTTTTCCTGAATGAACTATTCCCCTTTGTTCCTTTGCTAAAACTTCATACTTTCCTCTGTGGGTGACTTACCATAGTAGAGATAAATAGTCAAGGGCCACCTATCTTTCCTGCGTCACTTCTATGCTGTTAATGGGAAAGGCCATCAATGCTCTGTTAGAAAGTTTTTCTGTGTTACTATTTTTGTGCAGAGGAGATATGGACTACAAAATTCTTTATCACTTTAGCCTGTTAACTACAGAGGCGATGATTAAGGTTGTTTCTCTTCACATTTTTCTTGAATGCTCCAGTTTGATCTCTTAGTTTTCCAAGAATTCTGGCTGATGCAATAAATATCCTTTTGTATATTCCTCTCATGTTGTTTACCTCCATGACATCATACAGCTCAACTGTTATGGCATCTTCCTTCATGTCAAGTGTTAAAGAATTACCTGTACCTGTTACAATACCAGAGTTTTATCCCAGGAAGCATAAGCAAGACAACTTGCAGAAGGAAACAAGGCAAAAGGAGTTAGCCAAATACCAAAGGGTTATTAAAGGTGAAGGATTATTACAGCAGAATGAACTCAATAATGACTGGTAAAAGATAACATTTTATAGTTTGATCTGTTTGATGAGCCTTTGTGCCAGTCACTGTACAAAGATACAATATGTGGCTCTGTCTGCAACTGAGAAGTATCCCGTTGAATGAGTGATTTCAAATCCCCATTAGCTGAGTTTTGCTGAGAAAGCTGGTTTTTTTTCACACTCCACTGACTTCCCTGAAACCAGGGTATTAGTTTGATTTCTGCATCTCACCTCACTGGCAAAATCATTGCACCTCATTGCATGTTTGCACATACAATGTTTGTAAACATTGCATTGCAAACTACATGAAATATCTGTGATGAGTTTGTGGGCTGGGTAAACTCTAAATGCAATAAGAATATATGTAGCTTTTTCAAGTGCTTTTTTATGATTTTGAATTCCATAAAATATTTATGGGACAGGAAATTCCCAAGGAGATTTTGTGACTGTGGACTGCTGCCTCTTGGGAAGGGTCATCTCAAAGAAAGTGTAAGGGACCTGGAGAAAGATTGTAAAGGCTAAATATAAGGTGGGAGGGTGGTGCAGTGCTTCAGAGCAAGTCTGTTTATTTGAGGTTGATAGAGGACTTTCATTAAAAGTCTGACCGGAAGGGTGAAGGCTGCTGTTGTAATCCATAAATTTGTGTGCTGCCCAAGGTATCAACATGTCACTAAAGCACACACAATAAGATAACTTATCCTGCAGTGACAGAAAAGTCTGAAAAATTACTCTGGTGTACAGCACTGCGTTCAGTAAAATGCCCTGAAACAATGTAGCAGTAAACTATTACTGTCTGTGTTGGCCTAAAAAGATTTTAATAAAATGTATTTCAGCAGTATTACTGTCTGCTGAAGAAAACTTCATCATAGCTGAGGAAGATTTTATTCAAAATAAGACTGTTTTCATTTTTTTAAAAAAAAAGAAAAAATATCTTACTGAATTTAAGAAAAATATAGGTAATAAAATCTTCAGCAGCATGTTTTAATGTGGAAACCATGAAGTTTCCAAATTTTGCTGGTTATTAAAGTATCTGAAATGCAGGTGGCCTCCAATTGAAATGTTGGGTAGAACCAGAATGCCATGCATGGCAGTGCACATAATCACCACATGTCACTCTCTTACCAGGAAGACTCTTGCAACTGTCAATGACAACCTCAAAAGTAAGGCTTTTGTTTGCTGTATATACTTGAATACTAAGTGAAGAACTAACTTACTACCATCAAGCAAGCACCATGGATAGTCTGTGATGAGCTAGAAATCAGAAATCCTAGAAAGGCCTTTGCTGAAATTTGCCAGCTTTAGATTTTGCAAGATGGCCCTGGCCCTCAAAAGAGCCAAGTGTCCTTTGAGTTGATGGTACTCCAAACTTTCCAAGAAATATCTGGCACATTACAAGATTTACCCCTACAAAAAAATTGGTTTCATTTCACCACTGGAGAGTGTTATCACAAGCATGTATCTATCTTTCAGTAGACTTCAACAGGAGGTATAACTGGGAATTGTTCTGTTACTCTAAAGATGCACACGACTATTTTATACTTTTGAATAACTGGATGAGAATGGGAAGTCCAGAGGCTTCCTATAGAAGCCTTTCTAGACAGAAAAATGTCACAGCAATTCAAAACATCAAAAAAAAAAATTATAATTCCTAGCACTGTTCACCTAGGGGATCATATGTATATATTGAGTGAATAAATTATGTATTTCAGTATAATACCCATCCAATAAATTATGTATTTAAGTTGTGACACCCATCCACAAGAAGGTCTGGAAGGAAGATTTGGGGAACTACAGGCCTGTCAGTATGACCTTGGTGCTAGGGAAGGTCATGGAAGAGATCATCATGTGCCACATGAGTGCCATTATGTGACACATGAAAGACAACCAGGTGATCAGGCCCAGTCAGCATGGGTTTATGAAAGGCATGTCCTGCTGGACAAACCTGATCTCCTTGTATGACAAAGTGACCTGCTTGGTAGATGAGGGACTATGTAGATGTTGTTTACCTGGATTTTAGTAAGGCTTTTGACATGGTTCCCACAGTATTTTCCTGGAGAAATTGGCTGCCCATGGCTTGGATGGGAATACTCTTCACTGGGTAAAAAAACTGTCTGGAGGGCCAGGCCCAGAGAGTGGTGGTAAATGGAGTTAAATCCAATTGGTAGACGGTCACGAGTGGTGTTTCCCAGCATTTGGTATTGGGTTCTCCTTAACACCTTTATCAATGATCTGGGCAAGGATATTGGGTGCACCTCAGTAAGTTTGCAGATGACAGAAAGTTGGGTGTGAGCATCAACCTGCTTGAGGGTGGAAAGGCTTTGCAGAGCGATATGGACAGGCTGGATCAATGACATGGGGCCAACAAGGTGAGGTTCAACAAGACCAATTGCTTGTGGTCTTGTCACATCAGCCCCAAGCAGTGTTACAGGCTGGGGGCAGAGTCACTGGAAAGTTGCCTGGTGGAAAAGGACCTGGGGGGTGATGGTTGACAGCCAGTTGAATATGTCAGCAGTGTGCCCAGGTGGACAAGACGGCCAATAGCATCCTGGTTTGTATCAGGAACAGTGTGGTGAGTAGGACTAAGTGATTGTCCCCCTGTACTGGGCACTGGTGAGGCCCCATCTCAAGTACTGTGTTCAGTTTCAGGCCCCTCACTACAAGAAAGACATTGAGGTGCTGGAGCAAATCCAGAGAAGGGCAACGAAGCTGGTGAGAGGTCTGGAGAAAGCCTTATGAGGAGAGGCTTAGGGAGCTGGGATTGTCTGGCCTGGAGAAAAGGACTCTGAAGGGAGAGGTGGGATTAGTCTCTTCTCCCAACTACCAAAGGACGAGAGGAAATGGTCTCAAGTTGCACCAGGGGAGGTTTAGATTAGATATTAGGAAAAACTTTTACAATGAAAGGGTTATCAAGCATGGAGCAAGCTGACCAGGGAAGTGGTGGAATCATCATCCCTGGACATATTTAAAAGACAGGTAGACATAGTGTTTAAAGATATGGTATAGTGATGTCTTTTGTCAGTATTAGGTTGATGGTTGGACTCGATGATGTGAAAGGTCCCTTCCAAACTAGACAATTCCATGATTGTATGATTCTAAGTTATTATAAAACATATCTATATATTGACTTTTAAAATATAACAGATGTATCAACATTAATAAGAGTTATAAAATGAAATACAGACAGAAATAAAGAAATTTATCTGGAATCAATAAACAAGTAAGCCAAAAGAATCTGCAATCATTACCTTCTACCTTAATGCCTCCCAATGATCCCTGCAAAAAAATATAATGCATTATAAACCCTAGAAATAGTAAAAAAACCAAACATACCGAAAAAGATTCCTTGATCCAGGATTTGACACTCCTACACATCTTGGAAACATATAGTAATTTGGCCACTGACCCCTTGGGGTATTTCCTAGAAGCTGAATTGAGCAAGACTGAAATTTTTTTTTGTTGTACTGTTATGTGTATGAAGATAACATACACATAACAGTGTGTTTGTTATCTTCCTTTTCCTTTTTGTGCATTTTTAAAGACTGCTTTAACATTTTCATTCATTATTTTGCTGCTGAGATCATGCAGGTCTCCTGAAATTATGATCAAAACTCTTTGGTCCTTTCTTACTAAAATTAGTCTTGGTTGGTTTTTTTTTTTTTTTCCTCTGGGCTCACTACAATGGAATAGGGGAAATGTGTTTTAGCATATATTTCCCATTTTCACTCTTAAGTTTTAAGATAATACCTCAGTGTTAGTTATGTCAGTGTGGTTTTGAATGCTGCCATTTTTTTCACTTCCAGAGTAAAATCCTTCTGAAAGGCTATAAGAAAGCTGCAGCAATATTGTTTATAGAATACTACTCATAATGCAATACAAGCTTGATACTGTGAGAGCTTCACATCTGAAGTCAGAGTTGCTCAGTGTTCTTTCTATCAGAGTGGATCAAGCTTAGTTTTGTATTGCTATCATATGTTTTCCAGGTATTGCTTGAACAAGGCCTTACCAAAAAAGTATGACTAGAAAAAACAGTAATTTCCTATAGGAACATGAGCCCAAAGGAGGTTTTCAACACATTCCACAAACTCAAACTATTATCATTAAACAGTCTTGAGAGGATTAGAAACTGCCCCCCCCCCCCCCCCCCCCCCCCCCCCCCCCCACCCCCCCCCCCCCCCCCCCCCCAAAAAAAAAAAAAAGGCTCTCGATTCTCACCCAGAGTGTGATGCTAACAAATTCCTGTGGAGCTTGGCCTGATGCTGCTCACAGTGAATCAGCGGTAAAAATATGAGCTCAATTCCTGTCCAGGAAAGGACATTTCCCAACCTCAGGCTCACCCAGCTGAAACTGAACCCCTGCCCCCTCCTTCCTTGGTGTTTTCAGGGATGTCAGAAGTTCCAGGTCTGCTTTTTGACACTGGCTTTCTGGATTCACCTACTTCAAAACATCTCTACCCTAATGTAAGGGGATTTCTTAATAGTAAGACACAGAACTCTGTTCTCTCTGGACAAAACCTATTTGGCAGAACAGGAAATTCCCAGATGGTCAGGAGGAATTTTAAAGGGCTGGAAGGGTATGTTGCAAAACGCCAGCCTGGCACCCACAGAGACCGAAGTCTGTTATTTATAGAAAAGCAGAGGCAGAAAACAGATGGTGTGCTTCCTCACAATATGCTCTACAATCATTGCATTGTGTCAGCATAAATTTGTGGGGTACCACATCAAGAACTGAGATGATAATATGGTCTCCATCCCCAGCCATTTTTTTTCTCTGCATGCCTAGAGACATACCAGCTAACACTGTGTACAGTGGTGGCTTTAGAATACCAAAAAAAGACCACTTTTAGAAAGATCTGGAACAACTGTATAAGTCAGAAATCATGTTAATAGCATCAGTGGAGCGATGCCAATGTCAAGCTGCTGCAGCTGAAAGAAGACTTGAGCCCAGTCTGTAAGAAGCAGACACACTCAGATTTTTTTTGTTCATTTGAGGATAAGATTCTGTGTACAGATTTTATTTTCTGGACAGCCTTCTCCCAGTGCTCCTCAGTCCTGAAAGTGGGATGTACATCTCAGAACAATTTTATAAGGACAATTTCAGTATTTCCTTTTTTTGTTCACATCAAAAAGTACATAAATACAATTTTGCTTATCAGCAATATTGCTCTCTCCAGTCCCTCCAAATACCAAAGAAGGAGATACTTGTTGAAACAGGAGAACAGGAAACTCATCAGACAGATTATCTTAATTTAAACCTAGTCTTGGATTTGATCTGCCCTATATTTTGGGGGCACATTTGTAATTTGTGTTTTTTGGGTTTCTTGCTGAAGCCAGACAGAAAATGTTTTGGTTTCTTTTAATGAAATGTTTTAAAATAGAAAAATCCTATTTGTTGACATTTGGACACTTCTATGAGATATGTGTGACAGAATTGCTATGTGGAGGTATAACCTAGGTAGAGACCTTGAGACCTCAGGTAAAAGTAGCCACATGACAGAAGGCAACATTGTGCTTAGGTTAGAATTCTTGGTTAAACAATATTATCTGTCTCTTTCTTATCTATTTATAAATTAATCTCCCTTTTATTTTAAAAATAAAACTGACTGAAAGTAGAACCGTGTTACAGTATTATCCTGAGATATGAATGAGAAGCCCAAGTGTGACATTCATGTGCAGGCACAGTGGAGATGTTAGCAAAGGGATGCACTGTATTAGCGTCCTGCTGTTTTTTTTCTGGAAATAGTTGCCCCTGCAGTTCCTTTTTTTTTTTTTTTCCTTCCCGAAAAAGATAGAGAGAATATGCATGTGGAATGTTGTTGATATGGAAAAGGTCATGCAAACTGTCCCCATTGAATGAGAGACATCTGAGTTCAAAGAGAACTATTTGTAATTATTCTCCCATTGCCCTGGTTTTTGGTTTAATTAAGAAATTTTTACTGGCTAATTTAGTTCATGCTAAAGGAAAAAGAAATCTTCAAACTGCTTAAGAAAAAGCTTTTATAGTAATTGTGTTTCAAACCAAAAAAAGTAGATCCATGATAAACACATGATAATATTCCACTGTTTTGTTTAGTGATATGCTAGAAATGTATATCTGTATGTTGCAGAGACAATCTGAAAACCGGGGGCTCTTTGTTTCTGAACTTTGTGGAGGCTGCATGTCTTGGCCAATAGGGCTATATGTCATCCCTCTGTCATCTTTTCATGATGATGCCTTTTAATACTGTATGCCAGTCACCAAGCCCATGTACATTTGACTTCAATGTTTCTACACTGCGACATTCTGATAAAAAATGTTGCTATGAAGGTAGCCAGAAAATTTGAAAATGATCTCTCTGTTTGTTTGAATTTTTAACCTTTTCTTATTTTCAGTTTGTGTTATATTTGTTAACAAATGAGGAAATTCACATGTCTGTGATTCTTTTGTATAATGCTTTTTGCTAAATGGTTGTTTATTAAAGATATACTTTCTATACAAAATTTTACTGTTACTGCCTAACTTTGGGACTTCTTTTGTATATGCCAGAAAATAGTGTCCCTGATTTCTAAATCCAGAAGTTAATCTGTAGTATTACTACCTGGAAGTAAGTAATAAAGGTTTCTGATATTTAGCTTAATTTTAGTGCACAGATAAAAATATCAGAATAATACCACTTGTACCTCACAATTAATCACAACTGAATAATGTACATTAAATGCAACATGCAGTGGAGCAGGAACACACCTGTTGTTAGCACAGGTGAAATGCATTTAGAGTAAACACAAGATTTTTATCTTGCAACAAAGTATACAAAATTACTGGCAAACTTGCAAAGAAAATGTTAAAATAATTGTTTCAAATTATGTACAGCAATTTACTTACATTTTCAAATACAAATACAGCATCTAGGATGAAATTCTAGCTCTAGTCATGACAAAGGCAGAACTTAAGTAAAAAAATGACAGCACAGTCAAGAGTGCATATCAAACTCTGATGGTTTAATTTCTGGCACTAGGAATGAAGTATTGTTCATGCCATAATTTCAGTATATATATCTATTATAGCACTAATAGTGCTATAATTAATACTTTAATACTTTAGTATTTTATACTTTAATACTTTAAAGTATTAAATACTTTAATACTAACAGAGACTCCATGTTTGCTTAATAGTCTTGCATTCATTTTTTAAATAAAGTTGACAATTGTACATGCTTCCCTAACCTTTTGAATTCAGGATCTCAACACATTTTACAGACATCACTGAATAGATCTAGCAATCACAAGGTTTGGCAACGTCTTAATTTTGTTCTCATTACCCAGTGGAAAACCCAAGGTAAATAAGGGGTAGCTGATGTACCTTTACACGCTTGGGAAATCTAACTACAGCCAACAATAAACTTGAGGTTAGCTTCAGTGTTTATATGATAGTTATCAGAATCTTTCACACCAAAACAGATAGGTAAATATGCAGTGTTCTGTCAGGTACTCATCTCATTGCTGTCCAGAAATTTTATTTTTGTGATGGGAAATGATGGGCTAATTTCATATCTGCTGGAAACTGTCTCTTCTCAAACTAGAGTAGTGGAATGGTGTTGATTTAAACCAACTAGGCATCTGGATGCTCATGTCTGCAATCAAACCCTGCACCTCAGTGGTTTTGCCCCCTTTACTGGAATGAAAAGTGGTTTCCAGAGCTCCTGCACACATGCTCACATGCACACATGCTCACATGCACACAGTGTTTCATTTTCTTACTAAATTTCAAATTTTATTTTATTTTTTTTTTTGGCTTTCATAAGAAGCCAGCCTGATCACACAACCTGATGTGCAAAGGGGCAGCAATGCTATACAGAAGCAAAACTTGCGTCTGGTTGTTATACCAAGAGACTCATTTCCCCTTTTTAACAAGTAAAGATCTTGAACTGAAAATATGTTGTTATGGTACAGCCCATTGCTTCCCATTATGGAAGAGAACTACACTAATTTTTAAAATCAAAAGTAAAACCTAAAATTTGCTGAAAATGCCTTACAGTGTCCTGTATAATTTATTAGTAAAAAAATCACTCTCCACTGGGGTTCAATGTGATGACAGGTAAAAATATAGAGCTTGTGCTGCCTTGTATAAATCATACTAGAAACTTATTCAAATGATTGATGAAATGTATAGAACTTGTATCCCTTCACATAAAGAATTTATATTGAAACCTTTTGTTTTATTGCCAGTAGGAAAATCACAATGTTTAACAGTAGTTTTCAGATATTTTTCTATTTGTTTTATAGAAATCCTGTAAGTTCAGAACATAGAAATGTGTTAAGACTGTGACAGCTACCCCTGACTTCAACAGGATAGGTGTGCATTTAGTGTCATGGAAAATCTGTACACAGATTACATTTTCAAAGATGACTAGTAATAGGGGTGTACAAGCCGCAATGTTTGTCTCTTAGGAGTTACAGAACCCACAGCTGTTCAAAATTAGACTTGTTAAGAAATGTTGAAGTTCTCCAAAATGAGAGCAGTCCCAGATGAGACAGTACATTCAGTGTTGTGAATACTAAGACAACAAACTTCCACATTGTTAGCCAGGTTTCAGGCTGCAAAATGACAGAGTATTTCTCTACAGTATTTTTTTTTATTATTTAATTTAATTTAATTTAATTTAATTTAATTTTATTTTATTTTATTTTATTTTATTTTATTTTATTTTAATTTTTCACTTGCCCTTAATCCTTTTTAATTCTTTTAATGACTTTAGCATTCAACAGGACCTTTATAGGTCTGGACTTTGTGAATGAATCTGCTTTATATGAACCTAAGACAAAGTCAGTACACATATATTTTTCTTCCCAGTTGATAGACTTGCTTCTGCTTTTCCACTTACAACCAAAAGGAAAAACTGAACCCACGAATAGGATTCATTTTCAGTGCAAAACCCACCATTAATGCTTGATGCATTAATTTTGCATGTTATGGAATAACAGCAGAGATGAGTTTGATATAAAATGGTTACAAAATATGAACATTTTCAAAGGGATTTGTCTCTACACAGTATTTTTGACCAAATTTCTCAACACTCTTCTTGTGTTTGATACATATTTTTTATCTCGTTCCCAGATAAAATTTGTTTGCAGAACATTTGTTCTGAACACTTGTTGCAGAACAAATAATTTTGAAAATATGGATATTTAATTGATTTTTTATGAGTGAATCTGATGTTGCCATATTTTCAGACACATAAAGGAAAGAAATGAGTTTTTCTATATTGCTATTATGTGCAGATTTCCAAATTTAACACATTTACTATACTGTGTACAATTTTAGCTGACTTTTCATATGTTTCCACAAATTTTCTACTGTAGGTCTTTGAAAAGCTGTCTTAATATAAATATTTAGAATAACATGCTTTTGTTTGATTTATAATTTTTTCAAATGTCTTCTAGTTTGGAAGAGATAGCTTGTTAGGTCAAGCCACTGTATGTCTGTTACTATTAAAATATGTAAGCACAAATGAATTTGGTATAAAATGCAAGAAACATCAGCAGTAACGATACAATTCCACTGTTGAGTATGAAGTACAGCAAATTTTCTGTAGGAAAAATGAAAGATTCCAAGAAGCAATGTTATTCTGTCTGAAAAATTGTAGAAGACATTCCCACTAAAGCTAAATGATTTGATCAATACCAAATTTTGTGTTTGGTCAAACACTCCTTGCAACAGTAAAAGAAGCTTTTATATGAACTTGTAGGATTATCCATATTTTAATATGATTTCTTATGTTATCAAGGCTAGAAAATTTCAATGCTAATTTGATTCTGATTAATTTCTCTCAGTGACTTAAGATACTCTTTTTTTTTTTTTTTTTATATACTTGCTGGAATATCCACTGGCCTGCTTCTGTTTCCGCTTATGTTGGCTGTAGATCAGTATAGCGTCTCTGAGTTCAACAAAATGTAACTACACACAGAATAGATTTTGTTTTCATTTGCCTATGTACACTTAATTTTGAACATATGGTTCCAAGCATATTAATGATTTAAATTGTCACTAACTTCAATGCATGCTTGTTTTTCATTTTTGGTCTGCTTTTACGTTTTGCATTTGTTGCCCAAGAGATTCATAGCCAGCTGCAAGGCTCTTTCTTTGGGCAATACTCAGAAGCACTTAAATGAAGACAGCTAGAAAACTCCAATGGATGAAGGCATCCAAAGGTAGTTAGGTTGCCTGGTACAAGAGAAGTGAGACTGGGGGTGGTAAATATAACCTGAATTAACAACCACTGCTAGCATAGGATATTTTGAAAGATCAAATCAGTTTTCATCTGAAGGTAGTTTGACTTCTGTGCAGGCCAACTTTTCCTTCAGATACTTAGCACACCAGGGAGAGACTGAAAAAGTTATATTTTCTTCTTATTTCAACACATGATCCAAAGAGTTTGGCAGACTACAGCATCCCTTTGGCATGAGACAACATTTAAGATATATATAATTTTTTTGCCTTCCAGTTAGGATCCAGAAATATCTGAATTGTGTTAGTTGAGCATACTATCTTGAAAAGTAAGATGAAAAAAGATTGTGTCTCATCTAGTAATTTCACAAAAGTGGTAGCATAAAGATATTGAATGAGACTCAAAACGTGCAGTTTTGAATGTCAGGATATATATATTGGAAGAATATTTTATTCACATTTTGTTTATTATTTACTGTCACTGAATCCACTTAAATTGACTTCAGAAATAATGTGAGATAACTGCATTACAAATATGATAAAGAATCTCTTCAGCACAGGGTGATTTGGTTGAAAGTTGGTTGAAATGTGTCAGCATGTTCTGCTCAACTATGTCGTTAGAAAAAAGATATTTTACTTTGAAAATTCAGACATATAACAATTCTGATGTAAGCACTGACAATTCATCATGCTAATACTGACCTCTGTTGCTTTGAGGCCAAGGTATAACTCTTAGTTACACAATTTTTGTTTAGGGTATCACAGTTTTCTCTTATTGTTAAATCCTAACTTCAATTTATCAGAGTTGGGGGAATTAATAGTATGGTAATAGTATGGTTTAAATCTTGAATTTCCTATTCTTCACATCTAGGAAGAGTGGTCATATAGCACGAAGAGCTGAGCACACACTAAACTTCAACACTTTTGCTGAAAAACTGGAAGAATAATAGGGAAAAAAAATTAAAGATAGGATGGACAATTAATTCTATAGACAAAAATCATATGGTTTTTTTTTTCAAAATAAATTAGGCTGACCCATTTTAACTTTTTGCCAGTTTAGTTCTCCATGCTTCCAGTCAGCACACTAGCACTTCTCTGTACATGTTTATATAATCTGAGTGTAGACATTCAGAATTGTACAGATCAGTCCTCTCTCTACATTTTTGCTTCTTTAGAAAGGTTGGTCTCAACATTAATCAATTAAGAACTCTATTAACACTTCATATTTTCTTTTTAGTTCAACACAAGGCCTTGTATCTTTAGTCATTTCCTGAACAAAATATTAAAGTTTACTGGTATCAATATTTTTATCATCATTATCTGCTAAAATATTACAGGTCTAGGTATTCAGTGTGAATTATTGCGTTTGTGGAGAAATGATAGCTATGAAGGATAAATTTAAAAAACACAATCTCTTTATTATATTTCTTCTCAATTTAACTCTGAATTTTAAAAATTTAAAAACCAGAGGTACTACTGATGAAAAACTAACAGTTATTTTGACCATTTTTTTCTCAAATAATTTCCCTATTCAAAAATAAGCATGACAGCAGGTATACAGAGTCAAACCAAAGCTACATCTACCTTAGTGTGTTCTCTCCAAGAGCAACTCCCTAAGGAACAGAAGACTTAAAGAATAGAGGCTTTGTACCAGAAGTCTCAGAACTCCTAACAATGGGGATATCAAAAATACCTCACAGACACTCTAAACCAGATTTTGGTTTCAACATACTTAGTAACAAACTGTTTAGTACTTGTTGAGTCTCCTTCTTGTCTGGGCTTGTCTAGTCTTCATTTAAGACCAAATATGATGGGGTTAATCTCCCAATTTGTTAAAGGTATAAAAATTTCTATTTCCTAAATTTCATTTAATATAAAAATTGCTTCAGAATTTAGACGGGGAATATTTATGGCCACTTGTCTTCATTAAAGCACTTGGGGATTATTTTCATTTGGTGGCATAAACTTCCATTTACACATCTTAAATAGCCACCTGCATCCCTAATCTCCATATAAATATTTTTGCAAAAAAACTGAACCAAAACGTTCAGTCGTAGGGCCATACAGACATTGCCTTTGCTTCTCAAGCAAAGGCAAACTCTTCACCACACAGTTTCTTTTTTCCTAGTTTTCCTTTTATTTATTATAACTTCACATTAGGTGATCTATTTAAGTGCCTCTGTTTTTCATGGCATAGTTTTATTTCCTCATTAATATGCTTTTTCCTTACCCATTATAAGTAAGTTACCCATTATAGGTAACTTTCCCATTCTCACTCTATTATTCAGGTAGTTTCAAGAATTTTCCAACTTTTTACAACTTGGTTTTAGTTTGAACGGGAATTATTATTCATAACTATCTGTGAAAGGAAATGTGACCCTGGCTCAGAAACAGCTGGTCTGATGAGCTGGCTGTGTGCTGCAGGTCTTGGATTCCCTGAGATCCCAGGGCGCGGAGGATCTGGAGTGCCTAGGAGTCAAAGCTGATCCAGAAACATTGGCACTTGGATGCTATGGCTCCCCTGAGCTTCAAAACTCCTGGCTTCATGTCTGTCCAGGCTGAAATTGAGCCAAGATCTTGCTAACCTTGGAAGCCCTGGGAGTCTGGACCTTTGTAGCTGGCAATCCTAGGACGGTCTATGTCATGGGTCTTGTGAATGCATTCAGTGTCTATTTGCAGAATTGTGAGACTGAAAAAATCTTTGTGGTGGGCAACCCAAGATGCTGGAAGTGGAGGTGACAAATCTTGCCTGGAAAGAAGCTTTTCATTGCAAGTTTGTATTTGAACTCCCTTCGTGAAACATTCTTACAACAATAATTTGAAATTGTTTTAAGGGGAAACAGTTTCAGAGCAGAGTTAAGTTCTGCAAGTTTCTCAATGTTTTGCTCTTGGAAACTCTGTTATGTGGAAGAAGAACATTTGGGGTATCTTGCAATGTCTCCAGAAGTTTGATTTCAACTCTTGCTTGGATTTGCCCTAAAGAGCAAGATGTGTCCTTGACTTTTAATGACCATAAGGTTATTTTCACATAAGGGTATATGCAGACGTGTGTATAGTATGTGTTTATGTTGGAATTCCACAATTATCATAATTCTGCTTTCCTAAAATCAGCTGGAGTTTGCCAGCTGATTTCAGTTAAAACGAATTGGATGTTCATTCAGAAATAAACAGATTCTTTGGCATGTTGATCTTGTGTCTTTTCATAATGGTTATGAAGCTTGTTGCTTTTTAAAACTGGAATGTGGTTTGTGTAGTTTACGGACATAAACTAAAATGAAAAAGAATTCTTGAACAATAGTGACAAAGTCTGTTAGAGTTCCAGTAATGTGGATGCTTGCTGGTTTGGGTTAATTTATTTTTTTTTTCATAAAAGAACAAAATACATCTTTAGTGTCTGTCTACAGTTTCAGAAAGTTACTCTTAGCATTTCGGACTACCAGAAAATTGTGTGGGTGAAAATCACTTTTAGTGACAAGGTCAGAGTTCAAGTTCAATTTGGATTACTCTCCTAATACTCAGATGCATACTGTATCTTAATATTTGAATGGTTATTGAGTAAGAACTGTCTTAGCTTCTTTATCATGCAAAATCTCTGCTAAGAATCCTATGGTAAAAGTATCTGGTCCTAATATTTCTAATACTTTTTGCTTGAGGAGCCAGGAAGCTTGTGAAACAGTCTTTCTATTAGATTTTTTTTTCTGTTTTACCAGGCTCTGAATTTTCTGAACTTTCCAGTGAATGATCTAATATGAGGGGAAATACAGGCTAGATTTTGTACTGCTTAGTCAGATTTGTTTAGACTCTTAAGCATTCTGATCAACCAGGCAGTGGCTGTTGTATAAAACTGCATGTACTGACTTTCTAACACTGTTCTAGCACACAGGGCAGCAAATATTTGCACTGCCACCTGTTATTTAGGAAAAACTCACTCATCATCCCACTCTGCTACTCTCGCTCTCAATCCTGAATTGAGAGAGAAGCCACAGCCTCAGTCTCTCAAGCCATCTTCTTTGAAGAATGGAGAGCTCCTGTAGAGGAGTTCTGCGTGACCAGAGGGACCTGTGCTTTAAAAGCATGCGCCACAGTGGGAGAGGGCTCTGCTACACTGTTTCTTTAAATATGCCAGTTAATCCCTGTTAAATGAAATTAATGCTTCTTGGCATAGGACAGTGCAGTGGAACAGTAAAAAATTGAGAGGTACAGAAATCAATTCAGAGACCCTACCTGACCTTTGAAAAAAAGGTAGAGAAAAGAAAAAAACAGTGTGATGTGGTTGAATTCCTATTATAAATTTTTTTAGCTGTTAAAGGAAGCAATACAGTCCATGTTTGTATTACCAAGAATAGAGATGTATTTGCTGCTCAATAGAGACCCCCAGAATTGCATGTCACAGTATGCAATTACTAAGATGGATATGAAAAGGAAACATCAAAATAGTATGTTTTTCAGAAGAGAGGATATTATACATAGCTAAATGAAATATCTCAGATAAAGCAGAAACTTTATGCTCATTACTTTTTTTTCTTTTTGGCTCAGAATCTATTCAACAACATTAAAGTTCAGTGTTGGTACGCTTAAAAATCATGATGTCTTCTCAGACTAAAGTGTCAATGAATGTTAGTTGTTAGCTTTAAAATCACTCAGTTGATTGTAGGACATCTTAAACTACAGATTAACATATAGGGCATGTTTAATGAAGGCAACAGCTAAACATACAATGACTGTAGCGGATCCAGGATTGCATAAAAGTGTAAATGGGAGGACCAGAGATTAAGTCCTCCTTATTGTTCTTTTTGCTTTGCATATATTTCTCTTTAATAGGAGACTACATTCTCCTAATCAACAAAAAATATTCCTAAAGAGATGGTAACATCTCTTACAATTTATTAATCAAAAACATCTACTGATTTTGTAATATTTTGAATCATTTAAAAAGTAAAAAGACCTATTTAAGAACTCTACTCAGTCTGAACTCTATGCTGGTAAGCTGTTACACAGAAGATGGAGGACCAAATGCCCTCCTGCTGAGAAGGTGCTTGAGATCTCATATTTTATGTTAGAGTGTTGTATTCATTGGGTCAATTTATGAAGATCAGAATGGTGTCAACACAGCTTTGGAATATAATAGAGTATATAAAACCTAATCAAGCTTTTAAATATTTCTAGATGTATGAAAAGAATATATCTGGGGTCCTGATATCATAGAATCATATAATTGTATAATCGTAGAATCATCTAGGTTGAAAGGGACCTTTAAGGTTATTGAGTCCAAATGTAAATCTAACACTACCAAAACCATCACTAAACCACATCACTAAGCGTCATGTCTACCCATCTTCTAAATACCTCCAGGGATGGTGACTAAGGGATGGTGTCAACGATATAAGGGTACATATTTTCCACTCATGATTCAAACTATCTAAACATCATGGAGGAGTGAAACATATTTCTGTGCTGTACTATTTCCTGATAAATAATAATTACCATGTCTCAAGTGCTAGAACTTCAACTCATCTTTGCATTCAAATATTGTTCTCAAGGCTGATTCATTATGCCTTCAGAATTTAGGACATGGATGCCTAAATGTCTTATTAGATATGAATATAAATTATAATGTGTTTATGTAATAATCAGGTGGTTAGAGATAAAAGAGCAAACACTGAGTGAGAAACAAAAAGGGATATGGAAGGCAACATTAAATGAAAACTTGAAATAGTTACTAATGATACCATTTTTGTAAAACTCTGTTCATTTATCTTCCTTATAGAAATATTATTTTATTCAATTCAGTTCTAACTTCTGCCTGTTCTACAGAATGTTGCAAAACACACACAAAAAAGTTATGCAAGCAAAATAGCAATCTCAAATATTCTTAAGAGTTGAGTTTGTGATGAATGCCTACATTAATAGATGTCAGACTATTAGATTACCATTAATTGGATTTTAGTAAAGTTTACAATTTCAGAGGGTCTGGCTAGGAATTCTTTGCATTATTGACAGTTTGTGTTCTGCTTTATGTCAGTTCAAATAAACAGCTAGAAAATGTGTTTCTCTGCACCCATTTTCTGTATTATGTTAAGGAACATTAAAGGGAGAACATTAATTTAAGGAGATTCCTTTAAAATTGTTATTCAGTAAGTCATCCAAGTCTGACAGTTAAATCTGATTTTTGTCTTGATCATATTAGAAAAAATTAATTCTCTATAAGCTTTTATTTTTATATCATGCAGATATGAATAAGAATTGAGATTATTTAATATAGATGATACATAAACAGCTAGGTCAGATAAGGACATGAGTAACCATGAACAAATATGATTGCTAAGGAAAGTAAACTCAGAGCTTTGAGGGAAGCTGGTTATGGGGTGGTATATAAATAAACAACATTAATAATCTTATCTGTTTTTCAGAATGACATAGATAAAATGTATTTCTTTTTCTCTTACAGTGGGAAATATTCTGTCATGATGAACTAGACCCTAGCTGAATGTTTCTTAAAAGCTAATAAATGATTATCCCTTTTCTTAAGTGGCTGATTTTTAAATATAAACCATCATGTTCTTGTACAAAAACTCAGTGTCTTTTAAAATTTATTTTGTATCACTCTTGTGAGATTTGAACACAGGAAACACATTTAAAATCATATAATGGAAGAATATAACACTGTTGGTCACACAGATTGGCTTGTATTAATTTGCAGGTCACTAGTCATGATCTGTCAGTTAAGGAGTCGCAGTACTTTCTGTTATAAACCTTCCTTGAAGTTGCTCTTTCTTTCTTTGTCATTCATAAGCTAATCCACATGTGTCACAGATGTTTATGCAGATTCATTAACATTTTTAAGGAATATAAGTTTTGAAAAATGTGTTACGTTAGATAACATTAAAAAAAATAGTATAATTAGTTTGCTGTGAAAAGCCTGTTTTTCATGGGCTCCTGGTACAGTTGCCTAAGTAGCAGATTTATTCTTGGGGTTGCCTCCTCCTGACATACCTTGTTTAAACTATCTACCTGAAGCTCCAGGCTGCTCAGTCAGTACTGGCTCATGTCTAGGTGGTGAGCTAAGCAGCTCCATGCGTGCTTCACACTTCCAATCTCCTGGTGATGCTCCTACTCCAGGAGCATGTTGGATACAAGGACACACAGGTGTGTTCAAAGGGAGGGCAGCAGAGCCAAGGGTACTAACCCCTGGTAGGGGGAATCTGTGCTCCACGAGGGAGAAGTAGTCAATGTGTGTCTTCACAGGCTTCATTTCACTGATGCCATGGCACAGGAAAAGTTATAAATGACAGATGATGAGTTAGTCCAAGAAATAGAATGGTTCAAATAATTGTTTGGCAGGGTAACTAAATAAAAAGTCAAGAAAATATTACAGTGTTTCTGTGGGGATTGGTTTTGCTTGCTTGTTTCTGCCAAAAAGAAAATAAATGTAAATAATATTATAATGCAGTTGCACACTATTATGCTGCCATTTGTATATCCAGAAGACTAGATTAATTGACTGGGATTGTCCTTCCATTTGATAATGTCACCATTTATTAAAGATGGTGAGTTTTGGAGATGTTCAACTTTTGCTTGGAGAAAAAAATCAGAGGGCAGTTTAAATCTCTGAGGATAGAGATTTAAAGGTCGATATCCCCAGCTTTATGACTAACGGTGCCACAGGCTCTTATGACTCATGCTGAGAAAAAAAATGTAAAATTAAATAAATTAATCCCTATACAATTTTTGGTGTCTCTAAGCCTGAAAAATATCAAGGCGATATGAAGTAATAATTAATTTCATGTTATATTCTTGTATGCTTCAATTGAGTCAGGTCAGATCACACTTCCCCTGTGTGTTTAGAAAAAAAGAGATTATGTATTTAGGCCAAAAAATGGAAATTTATAATTTTAAAATAACATAAGCACCAAAGTTTTTGACAGTAATACTTACATTTAGTTATGAAATATTCAAAGTTATGTTCTTCTTAGCTTATATAGGCTAAATCTTCGATAACACAGACATGTTACTAATTCTTCTCAAAAAATAATTTTTCTAACAATATCAAACATAGGCTTAAGATTCCTAAGATTCATATTAATGCAAATTTAATGAAACATGGATATAATAGTTCATACTGCACCCATATATGCAACCTACGTAGAGTAGTGGCTGAACAATTTCTCAACTAAAAAGAACTGCCTACATGTTAATATGTAACAAGTCTCTGAATCAGTTATCTCTGTTTATGCTAGATATTATATTACATCCTTAATTTTGGCCAGTACAACAAAACCTATTGCCCTTGAAAATATGCCTGTAGGTTGCACCCATTTGCAAACTGAAATGGGATGTCATTTTAAATTGTAGATTTAATTTTTAAAAAGCAGAAGTATGAATCAGTACTTAAAATCATTTTAGCTTAAATTACATATTGTATTAATTTTCTATAATTATTCCATGATAGGGATTTTCCATAATAAACCAGTTAAAGGCTCTCAAAAATTTCTCATGTATTGTTATTGACCCAAACACAAGCAAACAATGCTGTTTATATTATGATCTCAATTAGCGATCCAGAGTGGGGGGGATTCCACCATATACATGAAATTTTGTTTGCATTTGAAAAGAATGCAAAAATTCTAATGTTTTTGAATTCTGAACAGGGGTAGAGTCAAAATGTACTACTGCTCTTCACTTTCACAGATCAAGATCTTAAAAATTCTAATTTCAACAAGCTGTCATAAAGAAAAAAATGTAAGGTTCAGTACCAAATATACCTTTGACAAGGTATATTTAACACTTGTTAGAACAGAAAACAGTAATTTAAGTCATTTTTCCAAAATAAATTTCAATCAGTTTTACAAGAATTTAGGAGTGTTTAACAGCAGAGGGCATTCTAATTTTCTAGGAAAGTAGTAAAAGGACATTTTCACTTACATAAGTCCTGTTAAAGTCATATATAAGAGAAACAAAGGAAAATATTAATACAAAGCAAAATCTCACAGTAAAATAGTAAGATCCACATACATTTTAAGCAGACTGTCTTTATTGTATTATGTGTTTTGAAACTGAAGAAAAATCACTAATATTTCTTGCTTTTAGAGTACAAATATTTGCTCATATGAAAGCTCTTTTGGATATATGTATGAAAGTCATGCATATGTTTCATATATATATATATGCCTTCTGTATTTCAATCTGTGAAAAAAAAATCGAGCACTTGTAATAATCAATATAAATATACTCATGTGAAATTCAAAGGAAATACATACGTTTATATACAGTTGATATAAATATATTTCCTTTCACCTTCGCAGTTATAAGATGCACAAGTGACTATACCATTTTGGGTTGGGATACTTCCCTGTATGATTTAAGTATTTAATACTTTCTTCTACAGAGATATTCCTGTCATTCTCTTTCAGGCAGTGTTCCCACTGAAATCAGGAGTTTAGTCTGAGAGTGTCAATAATATCTTTTTCAAAGAAAGACTGCGCTCTGAAACAGTTTCTACATTGTAATCTGTTAATTTACTGTTTTTAAACTTACACCTAAAAAATACATCTGTGAGCACATAATTTAGAAAATAACATCTGGAAGCTCAGAACAGATGTAGTTTGGGAGTAAGGTGGCTGGAGAAACACTTCCCATCTATGAGTGCTCAGGATGATATTGAATTTGCCTCCTGGAGCAGGAATGTGAGGCAGTGCAATGGCTTTCATATGTTTACAAATGGTGCATGAAAAGCATCACCATTCAGCATTGTTTGGGTAAGTTAGACCCACAGTTAGACCCACAGGTTGTATGGATTTTTCCTGTCACAAGAGAGGATAAGCTCATCAGGTCCATTAGGTCAGAGGTTGAATAGGAAAGGCAAGAGACCATGCAAGAGTTCCCACCACTATGCCCTACTTGTAAATAAATAGAAGACTTCAGTCTCCACCACTATCAAGTCTTCTCTTTTCACAAACACTTAATTCAGCAGCACAAATAGGCCTTTTTTTTGCCCCTTAAAAAGATAAAAAGACACCTACAGATCTTACTCTGTTTGCCTGGGCCCGTCTGCCTTTCTTTACCGTTTGTGATGACTGATTGCTTCTGTGTTTCATCAATTAAAAATGTTTTAGAGTACAAAGTCTTTAGCATGTTTAATAGAGTCTGGTTAAGTAAACATCCTCCACCAAAGCAGCACAAGTAGAGCTTAAAATAAATACTGCTACTGTGCCAAGTTCATAATTGCTTGCACATTTAGCACTTTACCATGTCCTAAGCATAGCCATAAAAAAGCTTTGTGTACTTAACTATAGTTGTCATGAAAATGCAGCCATTTAAGTATTGCAGAGTATTTACATTTTTGAAATATTTGATGTTGCAGTTTTTATCATGCATAGAATTTGTTTCAAAAAACCAAAAGCTGAGCTTGAAGATGAGCAGTGGTCAGGCTTTGTCAAGAAACTAGCCAAGCAAGTGCTTTGATACTAATTTCTGCTAATAGAACAAATATTCAAGGATATAATGTGAAAGTATCCAATGCCTCTGTCATTTCTGGTGTTGCCAGCTTTATTGAAAAGGCTGTGATTTTATTTCAAGATTGCTAAAATCTGCTATAGTTAAGTGACAGGTACATATTACACCCAAGAAAACTGACCTTAATAGCTGGGTGTTTTGAAAACATATGACTAAAAAATTTTACACTTAATTATATTTGGAGGGTATGAATATTTAAGAAAAATATTTTATGCAGAGTAATTTATGTGTTAAAGACTGTCACTTGAAGGAAAATATTTATACTAGAAAAATATATAAATTGTAAAAGTTGCATAAAATGTAATTGGAAGTAGGCATATATATATGTGGGATGGCTATGGCAACATGCTTCTGGAATATCTGCCAGGATACTACAACATTTATCTGTCATCTGTGCCTAACTTTTTTTCCCCTAAAAGTTTCTCACATACTGTCTTCTCTATCACTGCTTTCATTTTCAATGTAATTTCCTAGAGTAAGGATATCTTTTTTCTACTAATGTGGTCAAAGAAGAAAAAAAAAAAAAGTTGAACGAAGTTCTGAAGAAAGAGTTGCCCAGAGAAGTTGTGGAACACAATCGTGTGAGTGTTCAAGGCCAGGCTGGATGGGGCTTTGAGAAACCTGTTCTAGTGGGAGGTGTTCCTGCCCAGGGCAGGGGGTTGGAACTAGATGATCTTAAAAGTTCCTTCCAACCCAAACCATTTTATGATTCTATGATTCTATGAAAAGATAGCTGAAGTGCTTCCCTGATAGATTTAGCTTTAGCTTAAATCTGAGTTCCAGTTTTTCTGTCTATAGCCTGTTCTACCTTCCATGTCACATTCGTTTTCCCTCCACCCCTCCTTTGGGTCTGTGAAATTTTGAGCCTATACCTATGCTTAATAAGTTATAAAAAGTAAAAACTAATAGTTAAATTACTTTATAGTAAGATAGTCACTAGAGTTTTTGTTCCTGTGTAATCCTTTTCAGATTTGAAAAGTTCCCACACTTTACACTGGAATTGGAAATACAAGATAGTCATGTGTGTATGAATGAAAAATCAGCTATTTAAAATACAGATTATTGTAAGAATTCCTACTGATTATATTTGTGACATGTTTGACCAAGCCACTGGCAAGCAGAATGTTCTTGTTTTGAATTCCAAACTATAAGATTACTATATTAGGCAATGTTCTTTAATATGTATGAAATACTAAATTTGAGGTTTGCTTAAGCATGCAATAACCATTCACAAAACTTAAAACTATGCCAGGAAAAGTTTTTACTTAATAAGCCCATATGCATTTTGTTAAAATTGTGTCACAACAATTCCAGACAATGGTTATATTGCATTAGCAAAAGGAAGTACTGCATTGTTAAAGAAAAAAAAAGTCTTTTAATTGAGTACTTCAATTAAAAAGCTCATTAAGTGTTGCAATTTCATAGCTGTTCAATGATAGAGTGCATTTGCTTGAAGACAAAACAGCACTGCAATTACAGAAAAAATGAGTAACACAGTCACGCTATTCACCCAACAGAAGAAATTAAAGCAATACAGGAAAGAAAACTTTAACAAACATGTTCATATCACTTAACAGTTCAGGTAATCAATTCACTTTGATAACAGACTGAAAAGTATATTTCATTACACGCTATTTACGGTTCAAGAATATGAGAATGAGTATCTGATCCAAGAGTGGAGATTTCTGAAGGAAACACTATTCTTCTGTGAGGGGGATGTATTGAAAATGTTTTGGTTTATTTTTGAGAGAGCTAATTACTCTGGAGAAGAAAGACTTATCCAAGTTACAACAGCAAGTAGTTTCTTAGTTTGGATATTTACCTGATATGAATGCAAGTAATACTCATTCCTTCTTTCTCTCCGTGGTTTTGTTGTAGGGCTTTTTGTTAGTTTGCTTTGTTTTCCTTTTATTTCTCATCTCCTCTCTCTCCTGAGCACATATGAGTATATGCTGTAGGTATATATGATAACATTAAATAGGGATCGAAGATGTATTAGAAATCATACCACAATGTACTTATCAAAAACACAGTATGTGTATCCATCAGCTAGATTTTAGCAGAAGCAGACCAGACAGTTTTTCACATACCTTTTCAGTACCCTCCTCCTTTCAGCAAGGTTGGAAGTCTTGCTAAGTCAAGATACATGGTACCTGCTTACTGTCCCTTTGTCTGGCTGTCATGAGAGACAAGCAGAAGAAATAAGTAGGAGTCACATGAACTGACTGAGGCCTCATTACAGCAAACTGTAAACTGCAGATTATCTATTTTATTTTTTTGTTTTTTTCTTTAGTTACATACTAACGTTACATACATCTGTAGCAGGGTACAACATTTTTAAAATATTAAAATAAGTTACTAAGTTGAATGATCAAATGTTGGGTGCCACATACTTCGCAAATATTTAGCTTTAGGAAATAGTTGGATATGCACCAGCATCCTCAACAGGACACTAATACAATTTTGCTTCATTCAAACAGTCCCTTTGATAAAGCTCTTGGACAAAGATCCCCAGCACTTAGGTCATTTCAGTGCCTAATTCTAAAAATCTAACATCTCTTTTTGAAACAAAGTCCAAACTCAGTGCTGCATTATTTGTGTGTCCAAAGATCTAATGACTCAAACAAATTACACCTTTTTTTTTTCATCTAAATCAAACTGCCAGTAGTCAAGGGATCTGGGGAGAATAAAAAATGCAAGTCCCAAAGGATTTCAGGCCAGAACTTGTGTGTCTCACCATCTGAGATGTGCCAGGATGCTTTTTTAGGTACAAAATGTGACAAATTATGATTGCAGGGTGAGGCAAAGCTACCTTAAAAAATCCTTTCACAACTAAAGTAAATTGAGTTCTTCGGGATAATAATGTTGCAAACTCATAACATGGAATTTGGAAAAGCCATAATAAGAATGGGAAAATCTGCTCTAGAGTTGCTTATTTGTGCACCAGTTTCTGGGAAGATTTGTTCTTTATATATGCAGCATCGGTCTGGAAATCTTTCATCTAACTGATGTTCTAGGTCAAGAACATTTCCAGATGGACCCTGATCAGCAACCCTCCCCTCCAATCTGTTTTCTTTGAAAATAAATTTCCAAAGTAGAAGCTATGATTCAGCAGAAAATTCAGTGGTTACACTGAAGATACTTTTCAGAAAGAGAAGATTACACCCATAGGTGATCAGGCTGACTTATGCTAGGATGAAGCTGGACTGTCTTTTTGGAAATAAACATGATAGAATAAGAGAACACTGATTACAGATCAAAGCTCAAAGCTAGATCTTTCCTTTGGTCCTTTTCAGTCATAAATGAAGGGACAGAAGCTCTCAAATTTCACAGCTTTGAAGCTTGGCACTATTTCTGACAGTTGCCCGTACCAGATGTTTCTGAAAAAGTCTTTATTTATTTTTAACTCTGTTGATAGGAGCCATCTTCTTCCCAAATATCTCAGCTAAAGAATGACCATCATGTATATTTAATAATTAACTGGTAATGAGCTAAGCTGAGCAACTTTATAATTGAGTAAGCATTTGTGAATCCATTCTCTTCTTTCTCTTACCTAACAGGATTTTAAACTTTCTGGATTTGGATTTTCAAAGCACAGTGGTTTTCAATGTTTTTCAGTGAATGAGGACCTTTGTATGAAGCTAACTTACTTTTCTTTGATACTTTTCACCAATTCCTTAGGCAAAGGCTATGAACTGAAAAAACAGTATAATAAAAATACTGGAAAAAGGAAATTCAGAACCAAAAGTATATTAAGTAGAGATAAAATGGCAATTAAACTCTGTAAAAGACAAAGGTGGATCAGGTTAAAATAGAAAAAAGTTATACCTTGGCAAATATTTTTCCTAGGAGAGATTTTTTGCCTTTGCTCGTCCATAGGGTGTAAATAAGGCATTCCTATTGAAAAAATGTTCCTGTTCAAATAAAATAATGGAAAGTTATGGAATTTCTCATACAAATCTTAAGAAAGGACCCTGACCCTAATTTTCCCTCTGTTGATTACGAAGATTTTTTTGCCTTTGATGATAGCTCTTATGGATTTTGGCCAGTCCAGCTCACTGTTAAGAATCACTGATGACCTATGATTTATAGTGGTATGTCAGCACCAACTTTGAAAACATGAATGTTCTTTTCTTCAGAATTGCTCTGAAAATCCCTTGAGAAGAGGAGAACTGTCTGGCCCTTCCATTTCAAGTCTGAGCAGGAAGTTCAGGGGAACAAGAAAGCTAGAATAATACCAGAATATTTGTACAAAGTTAAAACTGAATCTGGAACGAAATCAAGTGTATGCTTTCTTCTTTTTCTTTATTAATTAGGCGTGTAATGCTTATCAGCAGATGATTTTATCCCGGTGCATTGGGCACATCCAGTTGCCACAAAGCCCTCCTCTGTAATGACAACATGACTGCAAATATTTTATGCCTTTATGGTCAGCACATCATGGAAGCGTCATGTGGTTTTATTGTATCCTAAGAAGACCACCTGAGAAGATGGGCTTGGGAGACACAGACAACCTCTGAACTCCCCAGTGTGCTAGATTAGACACCCAAGCTTCAGCATTGCAAACCTGTGTCATCTCATTCTGTTACCATCCTGGTTTCACATCCCCAATCCCTGCTTGTTTTAGAGTAATGGTGGAGAGAGTACAACTTTTACCCTGCTATGAAGTACAGAGGAAATTAAGGCATTTTTTACACAACTTTTATTTTTTAACACTATCCTGCCCTATATTTAACCATATGTATTACCATATGATATCTAAGGGAAACCACAAACAGTCAAACTACTAAGGCACTTAGCATCCCTCTTTCATCTCTAGGCTAGTCTATGACTAACAGTCCTGGTATTTAATCTTTACCTGGGAAGACATTTCCATTGACTTCTGTCTGATCTCAGGTTGAATTTCATAGATAAATCTTTTCTATATTTCAGGACTTCAGTCATAAACAGGGACAGGAATGCTCAAAGTCCAGTGTTGTCTTTGAATTGTGTAGGTTGGCGGATTTCTAATACAATTTTACTTGCCTCATCATGAAAGGAAAAAAGGGAGGGTGGGTGAGAAAGAATAACTGCAAAGATTAACTTCCTCAGGGATGAACAATTTATCAGCTCTATACATAAGGATGAAGAAAATGTGTGGAATGAAATCAATACAGACTTAAACTTACATACAGAACAATAAAAGAGTTTCTTGGTGTGTAATGCCTCTTTGCAAAGCTGGCTCTGAAAAGAGGTCTGTATGGCGTCATTAAAATTCTGCAGTCATGGTCCACAAACAGAGCAGGACACACAATGAATAAAGGTCTATACAAACATGGAGTTTCAGGGATAATCAGATTGTTTTGTTGTAACGTGATGGTTAAGTCTTGAAAACCATACTCTCACTAGTATTTCTGTTGGCTTCAATTGCATGATGGAGTCCTCAGGACATCTAAAGAAAAATCAGCTCTGCAGACTCATCAAAAAACACCACTAGTCCATATATGCAACATCTATTCACTCCTTCACTGTGTTGTCTCAGGATGGTTAAGCATATGTCTTGTTGTCTTCTTGGTTGTTTTTTAATTTAAAATATGAAACAGCATGTGAGGATGATTTTGCATGATATTATTCACAATTTTTGTGTAAATAAATAGGTTAGGATTTTTTTGCTTACAACTTGAGAGCAAAGCACTGAATTTTTTCAAAATTTAACAGATTTTAAGATCTGAGAATAAATGTTAGCTGGAACTCCTACATAGGTAAAGAAGGTGATGTAAATAGCTCCTGTACAAACCCATAGTCTGCAATTGAGTTTGACTACATTTTCTAGAAGGAAATCTAAGGTGAAATCCTGATCCTGCCTTCTCAGACATAAACAGCTAGATGGAAGTGGAAAATCGAGTTCTGGTGTTTTTCTGTTTGGTTTAATTCAAGGTAAAATCTGCCCTTAATTATAGTTTATGAACACTGAAGTGTACAACAAAATGGTAAATGCTAGACAGCACTGTTCAGAACAACAGTTGCTCCAGGAAGTCCAATCCTGTCCTCCCTTTTCAGGCAGCACCCCTCTTCATTAGCCTCATCTGGATTTTATCTGAATAAAGAACTGCAGGATATGATCCCATGGACTGTGGATGAAATAAATTCAACAAGATAACTCATTAAGGAAACAAGTCAAAAGGAATTTTTCTGTTTGTAGTGTGACAGATGTTGACAGCAGCTAACCTCACCAGCAAGCCTGTTGCTTCTATGTAAACCTGTTCTCTTTCAGATTTTTGGAACGTGTTGCCAAAGAACTTTGGCAGAGTCTGTATTTGCCACTGCTGATCCCTTTTAATGAGGTTTGTGGGTCATTTGAAAGCTTCAAAGCAAAGGGAGAGTTTGCTTTTCGTGTTTTGCCAATTTCATTATGCTTTGGCTGGTAGTTAAGGGTCATTTCTACAAGCCTAATGGACATTTTAACTAGGTTTCTACAAGGGTACTACTTACTTTCTTTTCCTGGCAGATTTCCATATTTGCTGTGACTAATGCAACCTCTATTGTTATTTGACAAGAAGGAAAAAAAAGACAATTTTTTTCATTCCCCAAGGAGAGAAGCTGTCAGCTACCAGAAGAATAAAGACTTCAGTGTTTACCTTTCCACACAGCCCAATGACTGCACAGAGGCAACAGGATATTTTAAATAGATTGAATGAAAGAACATGCAAAATGGCATCAATGGATGAAAAAGTAAACAATTTGCATATTTTTTCTTGTCATTACATCTTTTCTTCAGTGGCATATTGCTATGGAAACAAGTGAAGATCTCTTTAAGATGGCTATTAGCATTTCAACCAAAAAATTGTTCGCCTTCATGGAAGGTTGCTATGTCATCTAATGCACTAATGTGAATGCCAAAGTGATTCAGAGAGCATAGAGCACCCAGCCATTTATTGCTTTCAGGACTGACCTTATGTACATCCCCAGGCAGAATTGCCAGTGGAACCAAAAGGGCGTTTCAGCTGAGTGAAGAATGAAGGATCGCACTGCTGGGAGCCACTCATCTGCTCAGTGCCTGGCCTTAGAAACTGTCTTGGATGTTAGACAGACATATTTAAGTGGGAAATCTCAGCTCCCTGATCCCAGGTTAGCCTGCCAAAATGCCATTTTGTCCCTGTCAGAGAAAGAGAGAAGGAAGAAGGAAGATTTTCATAATACTGGGATACTTATTTCACCTTGAATTCTTTCTCAGGGGAAGTGCAGAGAACAAAATTTCTTGCTTTTCTCTGTGCAACTCACTCCCAGCCTCAGACTGACTCCATTTCAGCAACTGCACATGTCTGACAAATTTGGTGGCCTTCCATGATGGGGTTATAGCATTGGTGGACAAGGAAAAAGCAACTGACATCATCTACCTTGACTTGTGCAAGACATTTGACACTGTCCTGCATGACATCTTTGTCTTTAAGTTCGAGAGACATGGATTTGATGGATGGACTACTCAGTAGATAATGAATTGGCTGGATGACTACGCTCAAAGAGTTGTGTTCAATGGTTCATTGTCCAAGTGAAGACCAGTGAGGAGTGGCATTCCACATGGGTCACATTTGGACTGGTACTGTTTAACATCTTTGTCAGTGACACATATATTGGAATTGAATGCACCCTCAGCAAGTTTGCTGACAACACCAAGCTGTGTCGTGCAGTTGGCACACTGGAAGGAAGGGATGCCATCCAGAGGAACATGGATAGGCTTGAGAAGTGGGCCTGTGCAGAACTCACAAAGTTCAACTAACCAGGCCAAGTGCAAAGTTCTGCATGTGGACTGGGGCAATTCCAAGCACAGATACAGGCTGGGATTGAGAGCAGCCCTGGGGGTACTGGTAGATGAAAAGCTCGACATGAGCCAGCAATGTGCACAAACAGCCCACAAAGCCAACTGTATCTTGGGCTGCATCAGAAGAAGTGTGACAAGCAAGTTGAGGGAGGTGATTCTGCCCCTCTATGTCACTCTCATGAGATCCCACCAGAAGTACTGCATTCAGCTCTGGAGTCCTCAACACAAAAAGAACATGAGCCTGTTGGAATGTGTCCAGAGGAGGGCCATGAAGATGATCAGAGGGCTGGAGCACCTCTCCTATGAAGACAGGCCGAGAGAGCTGAAGTTCTTCAGCCTGGAGTAGAGAAGGCTCCAGGGAGACCTTATAGCAGCCTTCCAGTACCTAAAGGGGACCTACAGGAAAGATGGGGAAAGACCCTAATGGGAGTGTAGCAATAAGACAAGGGGTAATGTTTTTAAACTGAAAGAGGGTAGATTTAGATTAGATATTAGAAAGGACTTTTTTACTGCGAGGGTGGTGAGACACCGGAACAGGTTGCCCAGAGAATTAGTGGATGCCCCATCCCTGGAAGTGTTCAAGGACAGGCTGGATGGGGCTTTGAGTAACCTGCTCTAGTGGGAGGTATCTCTACCCATGGCAGTTGTAACTAGATGATCTTTAACCATTTTATGATTCTATGATCACCCCTCAGCTGGACTAGCTGGGATATATATTTGCTATTTTGAAAGAAATAACAGTTTTGCCGTATGCATCCATAGGGGACCAGACACATTATTCAGGAGAAGCAGCAAGAAAGAGAGAGTGTGATATTCTTTATTGTCAGTCCAGCAAGGGTAGACTTTTTGTAAGGATTTAACCCTAGCAATATTACTATATATATTGCTGCATATATATGCAAAGTAGGTGGCCAGAAGACTTCTCCTTCCCATATTTATCTAGCACAGTAGCACAAATAAAGCAATTAAGGTCCCCTCAAGCTTCTGTAATGTGCTCCAACTTTTTTCTTCTCACTTGCACTGACTGTTGTTGGAGAGGATCTCATGTCACATGTGAACACGTGCTTCTGCAAATGTACTTCCTCATCAGGTATGGAATCTCCTGCAGGTCAGTGGCTCCAGCTCCTCCTGCTGAGCTCTGCAGTGGTTCCTCCTCACCCCTCAAAGGGCAATTCAACAGAAAGAGCAATTTTCATCAGATATCTTCATCTTCAGACAGGTTTTTTCTCAGTGAACATTTATACGTTCCTCAAAGATTTCTATGTACCAATCCTCTTTCAGGCACGCCTGCATCAGCACAAGCTGGGAAATTTGTCTGAGCAAATTCTGAAATTTTCAGCAAGTCATGTGTGACTGCTACCAGAGCTGCTGACCCGCATCACTGATCTCCTCAAACTAATTCTGAGATAGTGCTACGTCTCCCTCACACACTGAAAGAGTAAAGCTGGTACATATTTAAAGTTTCCAAGAGGCTGCACCCATAGACATAGCTGGCGTTTCTTAAACATACATGTAGTTAACATTCTTATATACATTTTCATATATGTTTTTGCATTTGATGAGCTATAGAAAGATTAGACTTATTAACAAAACCTTTTTATCCCATCTATTATTTAAAGGCCTTTGGAACGGGTCTTGATTTGTCATAGTTAATCATGTTTTTTCTGTGCCAGAAGCTAATATGTGCAAATTAACATCCTCAAATTAACCACTTTTAAAGCTATAGATCTTACTAGACTTCATTTTAGCTCCACGGAATAGATAATATAGGTCTGTAAATTAATTTCTGACATTTTTCATACACATTTATCAAACACTGGTGTGTAAATTGTCATGAAACTTATACATACTGAATTTCAATTAAACATATTTCATGGATCATTTTCTTAATGATTAGCTTTTTACATCTAATGTGCTACAGAAGTGCACTTAACATTTATTTAATGGATTGACTTTGCTAAGTTTAGGAACTCTCTGTGTTTATCTCACGGTGTTTCAACTCTCCCAGAGTTGCTGTATGCTCTGCAGGTGAGGAACAAATCTCACCCAAGCATTGTGGCCTCCTGTGGGGATTGGAAATGTCTTTGCTTATCACCTCTTTTATTTCTGTCTATCCATCTCTCTGCAACATATTCATAGCATGAAGGTATGATATTCCCTCATTTTCGGATACTCATTTTCTACGTGTCTGTGTTTGTTTCTTTTATTTTAATCTCAATAATATTTTAGCAATATTTAGTTCTAGCTCTCAGGATTGTCTGACTCTTATGGCAAAATCTGAGATAAGTCTTTGCCATCTGGGAGTTTGGAGTCAGTTGTTTGATCCTTTGATAATTTTCAGCATAAAACAGTGTAATGCATCCAGATTTATTTTTTGTTGTTGTTCTTGTTATTCAATTGCATTGATTTTATAGAACTGACAAGCAGTGAAAAAAAAAAATTTCATCAACTCATTGCACCAGCCAGATTTCCCTGACAGTTGTTAATATTCCATACATTCTAGTCAGGGATCAAATTTATATTGGCACTTTATTAGTGCACTCTCATCACTAGTGGACCATTACTGATGTAATCTATTCAGCCTGAAAGGATGAACCTGTCTGAGTTGCATGTGGTAAGTCAAATAGGGTCTAACCTGAATTTATTTAACTGACTTACTGCATGAGCCAGAGACCTCATGATTCAGTTTTCTCATCGGAAAAGTGAGTATAATAACATTTTCTTACTTACAAAAGTTGTTGCATAAATAAATACATTAAAGTACATGAGATACTAAAATAATGGTGCCGTAGTGACAAAAGGTTAATTTGATGGTGCAAGAATAAATCCATTATGATAAAAGCTGATCCATTTACCCCTAAATAAATGTAAGAAGGTTTGGATACACTTCTATTTAAATAATACATCATATTTGACTGAAAATATGAAAGAAAAGTTCTTTAAAAAAATTCCATTTGCTTCAGCTTTCAGAAAAGAGGTGGATTTCAGGGTGGTTGGACTTGCAAAGTTATTTATTCACACTCCCTAATAACAACACAGAGCTGTTCTGCTTTCCAAGTTTAGGCTGCAAGCCTTTGCAGATCCAGACATAAAGTCCAATCACCTAGAATTATAAGACACAGTTATCCTACCTCTTTTAAATGAAATTAAATGAAATCCTACCTTTTGACAAAAAGGTAGAAAAAAATTGTCCTGTTTATCTCAGTAAGAATGTATGTACTACACAGATTTCTCTGATCTACTGTTACCTCATTCTGTTCTCTCGAAAATCTATTTTACCTTATCAAATGTGTACTAATAGAGCCTGTATATTATCTGCCTTAATCAAGTAAGAAAATTGACAAAGAAAAGACTCTTCTGAATAATTGCAATTACTGATATGAATTTTTTACAGATGAAATGTAAATGTTTCAGAAAATACAGGGACCAAGAAATAGACAGAGCTGAATAAAAAATAAGGTTAAATTTGATCTTACTTGTCAGCCTTCAGTAGTTACAAAAATGTAATTGCTTTAAGTCAAAAATATACCCTAAAGTTGGTTTTAGAACACATTTATGAACAGCTTAATCCCAGCAGCTATAGTTTGAGCTTTTTACAAGAACTGATTAAAAATCTTTTTTTTTTCTCGATATGTTAAGATTTTGAGAGATAGATCTGTAACAAGGTGGTTTTCTAGCAGACTTGTTCTACTAGATACTTATTCCATTGTCCCTGGTCATTAGAAAAGTATTGCCAGTTTCAAATAAGAGAGCTGAATAAAAAACTACACTTAGAGCTCAAGATTCATTTTATTAAAATGTAAACATGAGTTAATCCCCTTTTTTCCTAAAGGGAACTAAGACATGGAGATGCCAAATGGAGACAGTGGCACAGTAAGCTCTAGACCACATGAGTTTCTACTTTGTTCTGTGACTATTCAGCTTTGTTCTGTAAAATGAGCATTTCCATGATTCCTGTTTATCTCAGATAATCACATGCTATTTTTTTCAGTTTCCTTTCAAGGATCAACATACCAAACACTCTCATGCAGTGCTTGCTATTGACATGGGCAGTCCCATGTCAAAGTTAACACCACAAAATCACATTTTCTAACATCTTAAATTAGAAGCTAGTTAAAATCACATCTATTTAAAATGATAAAGGGGTAAGCAGAGCAAGCCAAAACAAGTTGTAATTAGCCCATCTCAGTTATTATTTGATGGGACATCCAGAATGTAAAAGGAAAACACGCAATGTGTACTGTCCAGCTCCAGGCACTTGAGCTATATGGATACATTAGGACTGCAGAAGCCTTATACAAGCAGTGAAGAGAGGGGGGAACCATGAACAATAATGCAGATCAGTAAATCTGTGAACCTGGCATTACAGACATCACTGTGGGATGCCCAGGACAGATGGTCTGAATAATATTGAGATCTGTGCTCTTTACAGTCTGTAACATCTGTCACATGTTCCTTTCCACCTTTGGGTTTAAGCACATATACCAATATCCTGCTGATTGTTAATAACTTGCCACTGGCTTATTAAGCTGAGATGTCCTCTATAATTCTTTGATTACAGCAGAGAAAATACTACAGAGATAGAGAAGTTAAAATGTGCCCCACTTCCCCCATTTATAAACTTTCCACACCACCTAAAGATATTTCAGTTATCCAGTTACCATAAAATAATACTTACTTTAAGTCAGCTTAAGCTTACATAAAAGCATTGTATTCAAAATAGATAATACAGTTATAGAAGTTTGTTGGATACATATATGAATGGGAAAAGAAGGTACATTAACCTGTGCGTTTTGCTCAGGGCTTTCTCCCTGTTCCTAGCTAACTTGCTCTCAGTTTCCAAGAAGGTGGTAATTATGACTTAAACCTTTACCTGAAGACATTACCTGGAGCTATACTAGTTTGTGACTTCTGTTGGAAAACCCTAAGAGCTTTCCATTAGAGGTCACTTATTCTTGGCTAAGTAGCAAATATCTCCTTACATCTGCAAGGAATAAACTTTTTTTCCTTCTTATTGGAGATTTGTTGACATATGTTGATGTTTTTTACTTTCATTTGGCCTTGTATTTGCTCAGCCACACTAGTGAATTACCTTTTTGAGTCGGGTGAGATGAAAATTTTCTGTTCCCTTTCATGCATGATAATTAATTCAGTGGGCATTGTCCTCAAACAAGTTTATTTTATATAGATACATGGCATAAAAATAGTTTGTTTAAAGATATAGAATAATAAAATAAGGTGTAAGAAATTTAAGTGAAGAAGCTTTTATCATCCCTTACTTTCTTGGGGTATAAATATACTGAACTTTGGTGTACTTCAGCTTCGTCCATGTATTTCTCTGGATTCCTTTCCATTGTCAGGACTATGGAAGAGTTCACTCTGCTTTGACAAGTAGTTTATGTGAATTGTTGCTGTCATTATTACACCCTTGTTCATAAAACATTAAGAATAAGCAAAGCAATAATACTGAGTCTATGTAACCACCTATCCTTTTTACCTTCTTTTTTCCCCTGCTATGAATTGTGCTATCGATAGTACAGGACATGTCTAGTAACACTTGTTTCTACAGAAGCTAAGAAACTGGAATCCAGATCTGATCTGAACTACATTAAGTACTACAAAAAATAAAAAAATGATAATGTGCAACTGGCTAACTTACATTCCTAAGCTTCATTTTTTTACCATTATTTTGTGCTTTCCAGGCACTCAGGTTCCTAGAACAAGCCTAACTAGAAGTCATTATGTGGAAACCCAGAGCAATATTTCTCTCTCTCTCTTTTCTCTATCAATTACTTGCAGTGCTCATATTTTATCTATTACTTACCAGAAGCTTTACATGCAGTCAAAATCTGTAAAGCCAGCATTTTCTGCCTGGTACTAGGTACTGTAGTTGTCCTTTTCAAACCTGGGAACAGTCTTGAGAATCTGAGCCACAGCAGCACTAGGCAATCTGGTGAATGCCAGTTGCTTTTACTGAAAATCAATGCTTACAGAATATAGTTTGCATTTCAAAGTGCTGACACTGCTTTCATTATTTAGAAATATGGTTATGAAGTCATGATTTCTGTCTGAAAGCATTTAGAATACTTTCCAGTTAAGCAATGGCAATTTTCAAATTCTGTGGGTATATAGTGAGAAGTTTTAATCATTTGAGCATTGAAAAAGTAAGTACAGCACATTTTATTTGTATGTGGCAAATAGAAGAAACATGGGAGCAAGGTGAGAGAAGCACTGGGTTTTTTGCTTTTTGTTTCCAGAAAGGGAAGGTGTGAGGGTGTCAGGATGTAGCTGTCCATTTAGCAAGTCATATTCTTCAAAGTGGAAATTCACTACCAGCAGTCTTATGTGCACATTTACTATGTAAACATGTGGATATTTTCAGCTCATTACATGACCACTTCAAAAAGGACAAACCACAGCGTATGAAAACATGCTGCTCACCACACCGCAAGCTGTGTTCTCGTCTGCCTTTAGGAACCATACAATTTCCTGCTCTTGTATTTCCATAGCAGACTGGGGCTCTTCAGCAGAGTGTACGTGAGATAAAGCCTTTTTTTCAGTCAGTTAAGTTTCTCACTGGATACATGTGGTTAAACATCTGGCATTCGTTTGTGGCACACAGATATCCAGGACTGACAAAAGAAGAAACTCTATGACACATTATGAACATGGGCTTGTCTGCTTTCCCCTTCTGTAAAATTTCTGCAAAGCAGTCTTTGGACTGCGCTGTGACTGCCCCCTCAATCTCCTGGCTGCAAAACTGGGGTCAGAATCAGTCTCTGCATTGAGCAGCTCTGCAAGTGTTACCTGTTACTGGGTAAATACAACATTTTTTCATTCATCCCTATTTCCCTTAGGGACAAACAAACAAAAAGAAGTACTTTTTCTCATTATGCATAATAAAATTATGGAATTCATTGCCACAGGATGTTGTGGAGGCCAAAAATATAAATGTTTCTCAAAGTAGATGTGATATGTGATATGTGATATCTATGATGCTGTGATTCTGTGTTATTGGATAAATGGATGACCACTGGGTCCAGCAGTGACTATAAAGTACGACTGTCACCGTCTATATAGAAACTTACCTCAGAAAGTTCCTAAGGTGTGGATGTCTTGGAGAATATACTGTCTTGGAGAACTTATACATACTGTGTTCTTACAGGGCTTCTACTACTGACAGAAATAGGATTCTGAACAAGATAATCTTTGGCAGAAATAAGTACAGCCATTTTAGGTCTTTCTGTTGCCATCTTTTTTAATTTCTTAAGAAAATACTTTCATTATTGCCAGTTCTAACATCTCCCAGCATGTTTTCTTATTTATCTTCTCTTTTAACCCACTAACTTATTTCTTAAGGCAATGAAGCAATCGAAAGTTGATTAAAATGTCAACTTGTTTCATTAAATTATCCTCAGATTTCCACAGTGGACTTTTTTACTCTAACAGATGATGGAAACCATCTTGCTGAACCAGTCTGCAAGACCAAATAAGTGCTGTTTAGAAAAATAAAATAAACATTTGCACAAAAACATAATGTGAAAAAATTTAGGTTGAGTGCCGAAATAATATATTTTAAAAGTTTCTTCTTCATCAGTTGCTTAGTTTTAAAGGTCATATTCTCCATGCCCTTCCACACTACCCCTCTTGATCTTGGAAATTCTAATAACATAATTAATTGTGAAGTAACCTGGGACAAAGTTATACAAACGAAAGTGATCCCATTTTATACAAACCCAAGTGATCCCATTTTATGCAAACCCAAGTAATGGAAGCAGAAGTGGAAGCCTATAGTTTCATTCTTCAGCTGGATTTGAATCTTTGTCTTTTTCCCACCCTCCCCTCAAATTTAAGGATTGTACATTAGCGTCTTTTCATACAACTATAGTGTTCCCGCTGTCATTAGTAAGTATTGGGTATATGACTTATGGATGTTAACATTGTAATTTCAGGTGGCATTAATGGCATTTACACTGTAGAGCTGCATGCACAGCCAGAATTGTCTTTATCTGCCCAGGAGGCAGATACACTAAAGACTATATCTCTGTGACTATGCATTTCAAGAAAAGCCTCTCAAGTTAAATTAATTCTGCCATTAAGTACGAGTCTCAATTTCACAGCATTACAGAAAGCTGATTTTGAAGGAAACAAATTGTATTTTTCCTAAGACAGGGACAGGAGATTTCTATGTAGAAATAGATAATGAGGTGCTGAAAGGTGGTGCTAAATGCTTTTGTTTAAACATGTAGACATGGGATACATAATTAGATAGCCACAGAGAAAAAGAAAGTTTTAAATAGAATATGAGAGGGAAAGAAAAGGAAATGCAACAGGAAAGGAAATTCTGTGCTGTAAATAACAGGATGTAAAATATGTAGGATTAGCTTCATCAGAGAGATTGCAAAACAGTACTGGAATCAATGAGGCTGGGTACATTTTTTTGTGCAAATCTCCACAACTGTACTAGTCCTGTAAATTCTGTCATCATAGCATCTTATTGGACTATTTTGAAACCTGTAGCTCCACAACTAGTTAATTCTGTCCCCAATCCTTGACAGCAAATTCGCAGAGATCAGTGATGCTACATATCACTTGAGGATGTATTCCTCTATCGCCAAATCATAAGTCATGCTTTAAAGACCTGCTTAGATGAACATCTTCAGCAGTACTCATGCTGTCACTGCTGAAGGTGAAGGCTTTAATTGCATTGCTGAAATGTGATAGTTTGATATTTTTATTTCCCATATTTCTTATCTGAATCATGGGAAACAAAACCCCTCTTATACAATGACCAGAAAACTTTTGAAAGAACTAAATGGATTCTCTGAAAAATATACATTGAAATCTAGACTCTGTCATCAGTTTTGTTGCTGTGGACATAACCCATATAGGTAACCACAAACTGATAATACCACTTTCAAGTGGTCACATCATTAGAAACCACATTATTTGGATAAAGGAAAGCAAGAAGGTCTATTTCATTTAAGTGATCACTGATAAAAAGCAGTTCATTTGAAACCTATTTGTATTGGCTGTGTCTTGCTATCCCTTTCAATGAGTCTTTTGTATAGATAAAGCATTTTCTTAAAAGTAGGTGCTAGGATCTCTTCTAGTGTTGAACATGTCCATGACTCAATATTAAGTGGTTTTGGTGAGCTTTTCTGATCTTAGGTTTTGTGTGGACTTCTGCAGGACAGGTAGATATTTTCAAAGAAATCCTACCAGTTACAAGTCTTGTTAAATCCTTATTTTTTTGGAAGGATAGCTAGCTCTGTCTAGATAACACAGGCATGATGTCCGGTTTGTGCCAGAGTTTAATGGTATGCAACTGTTGTGTATGTGGGGTGTGAGAACTCCTGGAATCACATTGCAGGACAAAAGCTTATTTATGCAGAAAATTTATGGAGCAATTTTCTGAAAATCTTCCCGCTTTCAACTGTACCCAAATAAGAAATCTGTGGGAATTAGGTACAGACACACAGTATGGCCCTAAGCCGCAGATTCAGAAAAATCTGATGCCTACAGTGGAATTTTAGTGGTATGGAGACATTGAAATTTAAGCATTTTACAAGTATGTGATGGATTTGGCATGGGATGACCCAACCCTCAGGCCAGTAGCTTTCACGAGTCTGTACAAAAACTGTCTTCAGAGACTGACTAATGCATATCTGAAATCTTAGACTCACCATGAAATACAGTGGCATCCTCTCTATAATTTAACTGCTTAATTGCTGGGAGAAGAAGCTGAATTGTTTACTTACTCAATGATTCTTGCAAAATTTGTAATCTGTGTTTGGAAGAGTCAAGTTCTTAGGATACCTGGCGTCTGTATCACTGGGCTGCCACATCACAATCCTATTTGAGCATTTTACCTTTAGCATTAAACCTTGCGCTCTTGATGGCATAAGGGTCCTGCTTCAACAGGGGAGAATAGAGAACACATTTGACCCATCCTAGTTTATATTTCTGTGCAGACAACTCTTGGCTGGAAAAAAATTTGTAGGCCTGCAAGCCCTCAGATTGAGGAAGGAGTAAAAGTCCTGATTTCTACTCTCTCCTGTGATGTTTTAAAAAAAATCAAAACCAGATAAATCATTTTGCTGTACTTAAGTAACTGATGGCTAATCCAGGAGGAAAAACCTAAGAGGGTACTGTGAGCATAATGCCAGTGAGACACACTTGCCAGTTGGGTTGAGTAAATTGCTCACTGTGTTTGTGACTATGAATCACATTAAGAGTGCAATGACCCACTTTCAGTGTCTGGGGAATACAGGTATTTATCTTTGCTCCAAAGCTCTCCTTGTAGATCTAAACTTTAGCACTTCTGAGATTCTTGTCCTAAAAGATTATTATTGAAAATTATCCTATGCTTTTTCATTTATATAAGAAATACGATCTTGTGGAATACTGAATAGTTTTTATCCTGTAGAGCAGTATCTTTTATGAACAATATGGCAAACCTTCTTGCCAATTAGTAACTTGACTAATACAAGTGACAGAAAAGCAAGGTGCATGTTGTAGTCACCACTATCTATACAGTTTATTTTAGCGCTGTTAAGTCTGTCTGCATTTGGCAATACTAATTTTTTTTTTGTTTGTTTGTCAGTTGGCTACTTTAATAGCAGTTTAAGATTTCAACAATCATCTCTGAAACCATTATTCATGTAACGGTTCCCGCAATGTCCTATTGGGATGTATTATCAGAAAGGACAATATTAATGCTGAACAGTTATAGAATCCAGGATAAAGGAAACACTATAACAAAATTTTTAAACTATACCTTTGTCACACAAACCTAAATCAATATCTTTTTAAAAGAAGTTAATTGAGTGGGTTAATCCTGGCAAAATTATTAAAGTGATTCGCATTCTTTCCTTGTTGAGAAAAGTAAAAAACAAAATTCTACGCCTTATAAATACATTAAAACAGAGTTTAGACCCCTTCCTCCAAACCCCCCATGGCACTAAGGTACATAACAAAGTAGCTATGAGACATCTTAAAATCACAAATTCCTTAAAGTTAGCAATATTTTTCTGTTTTCCCAGAGTATAAAAGTGAAGGGATGAATTATGCCAAATAACACAGACTGTAATTATTTTTAGCTCTGATTCAACAGGAGATTTACAGACAGATTAGTGGTCACCAAAGAAGTATTTGCATCTCTTGTTTATGTTATGACATCTCAGATCAAAGTAAGGCTTTAAACTTTAACTTTACTTTTTCCAAGTGAATATTGAAACTGAAAAAAAAGCTGAAGATGTGCAGAGGGAAAGCTATGGAGTATTAGACATACTGAATACAATTTTGAAATTAAGGGGATATATAGGATGAAACCCAAAGGCTGGACCCATCAAACTTTGGAACCCTCTGCTCCTCATCCCCTACATGATGTCTGTGTGCCTGTGAATCATCCCAGCCATCGTGGGAACACTCTATATTTAAAATGAGGCCTGTGTTGGCCTCAGGCTTTGATGAATGTCCAGCCCTTTGCAGTACTGTGTCCAGTGTGCTTAATTCTGTGTACCATTGGTGATGCAACATTTCTGTGGCTGAAGCTAACAAAGTTAGTACTGAGGTGCAGTGGCAGAAACAAGTCCAGTAAAAACCCAGAAATGGAAACTCAGCAAAAATAAGACTTCTTTCTAAACAGATGTTAAAATTTTTCAAGGCAATATAAATCATTGAGGAGCTGATTTTAAGTAAGTTGAGGAACTCTTTGAAGGTATAATTAATGTGGATTCCTACAGTCAAAAAAGATCTATTAACTACCTTGTAAAAAGGAAGAACAGGAAAAAACCTATAACAGCAGCAAAACCCCTGCTTGAGCCATTGTCTTTAATAAGATTCTGATTAGCCTGTTTATGCAGTTAACTAAGAAGGAAAAAAAGAAAGATGCCTATAATTTAACTGTGTGACTCAGAAAATTATTAATGGCCTGGACATCCCATCACAAACAGCTCACTTGTAAAATGCAGCTCAGGTCAAAGGCATTTTAATTTACTAGATTTCAAAGGGCTTTAATGAAATAATTTGCTGGCTTCAGTTCAGTTCATATGCCCCAATCCTGTACTAATATCTCCATGGGAGGAGACTGTATAATAACAGATGCTTACAGTTTCAGCCATGTATAAACGTAGTAGCAGTACACACATATATGCACTTGATAATATTGGTCTATACATTCATGCCAAGGTTGGGACTGAAAAATCCTGCCTCTTTTTCAAAAAACCAACCATCATAAATTATATCAATTTGTGCCTTTGTCTACAAGTTCACTGGATATGGAAAGACTTGGGCTTACATGTAGAGTGATGTTGTAATCTTGGCTTTATTTATGGACCTTCTTGGGCACAGTTAAATGAGTAGACATTGAACAGAGATAAAATGCCATTAACTATGAAAAACAAACAAAGTGACCAGAAAGCCCTTCTTTTTCTTAGTACTCATTTACTCACTGTTGGTATTACTTGGAAGGAGTGTTAAGTAAGGTAAAAAAAGACTAAACATAAGGGTGATTTAAGTTGGCATTGTCTTATAAAAATATTTGAAATCACTGTGTGGATTTAAATTCTTACAGAATGTTCTGTTCCCTTAACTGAACATCACATTCAGTTTGTCTGGATGAAAATATTTGGATTATTTATTTATGTTGGAAAAACTGCATGAATTTAAATTTAATTTAATGAGCTAACTAACTTGTCCTTTAATGGTATCAAAGTTTCACTGAATTTGAGAAGCAAATGCAGTTTTAAAAAATTCTAGGGGGAGAGTTGAAATAACTAATTTATCTGAATTTGGAAGTTAGCATAAATACAGTTAAGTATAGTGTCATTTTTTTCAGCAATCTGTTACATGTGCTTTTCTTTGTAAGTGAGATAAACTATTTCTAGTGGAAAGACTGGCCTGCATTTTGAATTCCAATGTATTTCTCGCACATGATTTTCTGTGCAGAAGCTATACTGCTTTATTTTTAAATAACATGCACTGTTTAAAATCAATTTAAATCATCCAAATAAGAGAGAATAAAACAGTGCCTTTTTTGTGTTTATATCTACCTTTACATAAAATTATTCTGGAAGGATATTTACAGCAATTAAAAGTCATTCTATTTATTATTAAACAATCATTTTGCTGATGTACCAAAGGGCAGCTACTCACAGTTCCCTAGGAACTATAGATTGAATAAAACTATTTGATCACCTATTTAGTTCTTGGAAAGTTCACGATTATTTCCTGAAATATAGCCCTCCAACTATTAAGTCCACCAGAGTTAATTATATATGGTATTTTTCATTTTAGCATTCATCTCACTCTTCTCAATATTAAACCTTACAGTTCATGCAAGAGTAGAATAAGCTTTAAATATAAAAGAAATAAAATGAAATACCAATCTGATTAACATTTCAAGGACTCAGAAAGCAAGTCAATATTAAAAAACCTTCTTACCACTCTGGCTTTGTGAACTATGTGTTAAAAGACGGGTATTCTGAAGATCCATTGCAGTAGAGGATTCTTCTTTGTGCTGGTTCAACTGATCTACAGTGCAGTCGGAGCCAAGACCCTCCACCTTTCTTCAACACAGTGATGAAACATGTCTACCACTGATCTATTCTTCACATTTGTGACTGGTCACTTCATTCTTTTAAATGTCACTTATTGTTTGTCTGAAACACTTTAGTAGTAAGAGAGCAAATGGGGCTGGCATCATGCTAACTGTTGTTCTTGTGCTGCTAGCCGTTGTTCTTGTGCTAGCTGTTGTTCTTGTGGGGGACTTTAACCTCCCCGATATCTGCCGGGAATACAATACGGCATACAGGGAACAATCCAGGAGGTTCCTGGAATGT